>CAKAOI010052062.1:34372-62683 GCA_916701655.1 Sebastiscus albofasciatus
TTTAGAGTCAACAATTAACCTAACCTGCATGTCTTTGGACTGTGGGAGGAAACCGGAGTACCCGGAGAAAACCCACGCTGACACGGGGAGAACATGCAAACTCCACACAGAAGGGCCCCAAGCCGGATTTGAACCTGCAACCCTCTAGCTGTGAGGCACCAGTGCTAATCACTGCACCACCGTGCAGCCCTGGTTAGCTAATGTTTGCAAACTTTATATAGATATATATTTCTCTGTAATTGATATTAGTGAGTTTGTTATCTGACTTAAAGCCAGTCTCACCAGTGCTGCTAAAAAAAAATTCTAAAATATAACAGTAGCAGTACAGAGGCGTAATAAAAACAAGAATACTGCCTAAGTAACGCGAGGAACATAGCCGTATCCAGCTCAAGTTTGTTAATATTAGACACCAAAAAGCTACCGGTCATACCAGACCAACTAAAGCCGTCGCAGCAGAATCCCTAAATGTATTGAATTGAGTAAGGGTGCGTTTTATTTGTAACAGAAAGTTTGGTTAGTTCTTCTTTCAGAAGCTACATAGTCTCGCTTTAAGCTGGATTTTTGCAGTAAGTTCCTACAAGTGAAAAGGACATATTGTTTTTGGGTTATTGCATTGTTTAAATTATCTAATAACAAGTAGCCGTCCATCACTCTTTGCAACTGGAGGCTTGTTTAACACACGAGTTACTCTCTCCTCAGTGGGAATGTCAGCGTCATGCCAGGAATCCTCCATATATGCATAACCCTCTAGCAGAAAAAGATGCCAAAAACCAAAAAAAAGACCTCCAATTCGTTCATCTTTACTCCATGTCACATGTGTTTTAATGAATAACACCTTTGGAAGACAGTATGTGTGCCCCTTAGAAATGGCAGCAACTGCGATACCACCCGTTCGAGAACAGCTCTGGAACACTCTGGGAAATATTCAGCCAGCTATTTCAATTTGAGCGTGAACGAGAAAACCCTGCATTTTTCTCTGCAGATAGATTTAAAAGGTGCCGTGTCACGTGCGGTCAGCGGTCTCTGGAAACTGAAGCGCAGCTATGGACGGTTAAGCATGGACTGGTTCTCTCCACATTATTTTTATCCACAAGTATTCCAATATGAGAGAATTACGGTGCTCTTTTTTTTGTCATTAGTTGTAGTGGTTACTGCGGACAATTTAGCAGGCTTTCCCAGTGTGACTGATAGCTGAACTGAAGACTGAAGACCGCCTGCAGATATCATTCAGTAACTCTGTCCTTTTAGAATCAGTTCAAACTTATTTAGATATTGAAACTGTACATCAAGAAAAATGTGCTTTTCACTTTAATAAAATGACTTTGAATAGAGTAAATATAATTCTCCTACTTTCCTTCAACTCAAACAACTGCAACTCCAAGCATACATGAAAGTAAATTAGCCTCAAATTAGTAGACTCAACATTGGCTCTCACTGGCTGTGAAGGTCTCGTAAGGACGTTTTTTGGATTTCTTTGTCCTGCCTTCTCATTTGTCTCTCAACACCCGAGCCCAGAGTAGCCAGCTCTGCTAGCTCACATCAAAAGCTTTTAACAAGCAACAGGTTTTTTTTTTTTGTCTATGACTTATCTATGACCACCTACCCACCCTCAGATGACAGCTCCTCCACATCAAACGGGCAGAGTTACCCAGAGGCCCTTTGTGTGGGTTCAGGTGGCGACTAGAAAGCCTCCTGAACCTCCACTGTAATGAGTGACTAGGCAGTGCCAGCGCAGGTGAGCGCTGCAGGAATTCTGCGACCGCAAGCCTTTGAACCTCAGGGGGAGGGAGGTCTGAGTGTGTGTGTGTGTGTGTGTGTGTGTGTGTGGAGGGGGAGCCACAGAGCACCTTTGAGGGTCAGGTTGTCAATGACAGCGGCTGTGTATTAATAATCGGTGGGTGAGGTCGGTGGAGGACAGGCCAGATGTTCCAATTGGATAGAAAAGGAAATGCACGCATGCAAGATATTGTATGCTCCACTGTGTATATTGTAGCCATATTATTATGGACGACAGTGATGTTGTATCATTATGTTCTAAGGATGGTAATCCAAGTCTTTCCTCGCCACTTTTACTCGCTTGTCATGTTGATGCTTGCATGAAATGTTGATTACAAAAGTCCATTGGTTAAAGTGGTTTCCATGTAATTAGAATATTTAAGTCTGCAGAATACTCGACTCTTACCTATAAGAATGTCAATAAAACGCTTAAATGTATAATTAGCATGAATCACATCCTATGCGTCTTATAACATGCTATTTTTGCACAGTTGTGTATCAACAATGATTATTTTCATTGTCAATTAACCTACCAATTATTTTCTTGATTAAAGCTAGGGTAGGTAATGTATTGTAGAAACCTTTTTTTTGTTATATTTGTTGAAATTCTGACAAAAGAGAAAGAAGAAAAAGATCATCTGGTACCTTTGGCTGCTGCAGGACTGTAATAATAAGCTGTAATAAGCTCCTCATTATATGTTTACGTTCATCATGATCATTTTGGGGGTGTTGGCTTTGGAGGGAGGCCTGAAGGGACGGGTTCGGGCTCGGTTTTTCGGTTGGATACTCAAAATGTAGTGTACTCTACTACTCTTGCTGGTTTCTCCATCGTTGCTGATAACGGCTTTAATCGTTTAAGGTACAAAATGTCTGTAAATCGTGAAAAAAAAATGCTCATCACAAGTACCCAAAGGTGATGCTGACCCGTTTCCAGATGTTTGGTTTTGTGACCAACATCCCAAAACACAAAGATATTTAGTTAACTGTCATAGGAGAGTAAGACAGTCGAAAATATTTTTAGAAGCTGGAACAAGTGAATCTTAATCTTAATTTTCTGTTGTCTGATGATCGACTAATTTACAAATTTGTTGCTGTTTGAATTGCTCCTTGAAATTCTCTTTTTTCTCCCCTCCCCACAGGGACCTGCGGAGTAACATGATCAGTCGCATTGAACCGGGCGCTTTCCTGGGATTGCCAGCGCTCAAAAGACTGTGAGTTGTGGTGGAGCTTCTGCAAGCCTCACTGTCACTTTAATGTGGTTTCTGCAAGTGTGTGTGTGTGTGTGTGTGTGTGTGTGTGTGTGTGTGCGTGTGTGTGTGTACTCTACATTCACTCATATATAGCCCCTATGGGGTTTCACTGAGGTGCTCTTTTATTATTGCAACCAAAAGATCTAAAATCCAGCTTTTTTTGAAGGCAGTTTGGAGTGCTTGCTTTAATTATTTGCCATGTGAGAATAGAATCTCGCGAGTGAAGAGACGCCTCTTGTTCGACGTGTGTCAAGCCATTTTTTCTTTTGGTATTTTAAATTGGTAGAACTGTTGCACAAATATGTTGTGAATCCAAAGCTTTAAACAGTCGGTGTAGTGTCTGGGCTGCGCAGGGCTGTTATTTCTAATCTCATTTATCATCTTTCAGCAATGATACAATCATATATTGTGTATAAAGTAAAGCAGCTGTTGTTTTGTATCTATCTATGCGATGTGTTGTGCGTGTTCTAGCAGGTCTGGAGTGTATCCAGTGTCCATAAGGGAGCATGGTCAAGCAGCAGTCTATTTCTATTGCCTTGTTTTCTCTGGCCCACTGCCAGACACCACTGCAGACAGCATGAGGCCTTATATACTTTCACACACCAGAGGAGGAGAAAAAGGAGGCGGATATATGAACGTGTGAACGTCATGTGATGATAATTTTGATATGCAGAGTCCATTTGGGAGATGTGGTGTGTACGTTTTGGAGGTCAGAAACGGTGTACGCGAGTATATAGTATATGTGTTTCTTTTTTTGTGTGTGTGTATATGAGAGAGTTAGAGCAAGAACACAGCATGACTTGGAATCATCCGACAGCACCCGGCCGCTGCCAACACAAACTTGAGCTTGGCTGCTGCTGCGGAGCAATAAGAGCGAGACAGGAAGGCAGTCAGCTCCTTGGCTCCGACCCGGCCTCGTTTCACCCTCCTCCTCCTCCTCCTCATCCTCACTGCATATTCAGGCTACACTCACACATTACTGTAGATTCATGCGTGCCTATATGTCTTCTGCATGTTAAAAATCAAAGCTTCCTTATCGCCCCTTGTGATCTGCAACCTCACACGGATGTTTGTTTCAGAGTACAGTTTTGGTTTTTCCGCCGGAGGGCAACGATGTTTAATTGGCCCCACCGCCCGCCTCAGTTAATTTCAAAGGGTAGTTGTCACTCACTCGACTGTGAAAGGGAGGGAGCGCAGAAAGAGAGAAGACGAGCGGAGGAGAGGATGAGGTAGTGCTGGACCCTGGGAATGTAAACACAGAAGCTCTACATCAAAGCTTGGCATCCACCGCTACACATCCACCCCTACTTTTCTTTCCCTCCACTTTTGGAAAAATGGGAGTGGAGTTAATTGGCAGCAAGAAGTACATAAAAATAGATTTTTACCAGTTTTTATATCATGGTTATTTGACATACCTTTGGTACATTTCTTTCTCTTTGCCCTTATCTTTGACTCTACTTTATTTCCCTCCATCTGTGTGACTACCTCCATCCCCCCCCCTCCCCTCAGTACTGCTTAATTAGATTTCTTCTCATTTCAAGACGTGCCATTTGGAGGGCCCATTCATCTTCTGTGTTTTGTCACAGAGCAGTGACGGGGGCATTTAAAGAGAAGGCTGCAGAAGTTTGGATAATACGGGTTCAATACTTCAAACACATTAGTCTTTTTGACACACTGGTTGTATTTAAGAAGCAGTTGTAGCAGTTGGAAAATATGGGTTTGGTAGTGTGGCTGAGCGACAGTTGTGCTTCATGTATACTTCTGTGCCAGTTACGGTGGGGAATCTGATTAAAGCATGATATGTCCTGATCATGTGTGATGTATTCATCTAGCTGTGCAGTGGTGCATCAGTGGGAGAAATCAAACACTGAACTATGAATCAAAACCTATGTATGTTTCTACGGCGTGACTCAAATTAAGTCTGACTTCTCTCAGTCCTTAAAGGGATAATTTGGGTGTTTTGAAGTGGGGTTGTATGAGGTACTTCTCCATAGTCAGTGTATTACCTACAGTAGATGACGGTCGACACGCATCCAGTTTGGAGAAGCATACAGGAGTTACCGCACGGAACCAAAGCAATGTGCAGCTGTGGATGGGGGCAGCAGCAAAACATAATTCAGCCACCTAAAAGAAAGGCCCACCTAAAAAACAAAATCAATATCACTTTGAGTGTAACGCTATATTTAGGCTAAAGTGTGCCCGACCCGCCTCCAAGTGGGTTGCGGTGACGTCTCGGCAGCAGCTCTGTGTTGTTTGAAGTTTAGTTTCTCTCCTTGTTTGTACTATCAGATATCTGCTTTATTTTACGGTTTCGCTTTCAGCTGCATAGGAATTGTGCTTAGTTGCTGCTAAACCCAACATTTTCTAATTTTGCCGCTTCATAATAAAAGCTTTTAAATGAAGATATTAACATGACTTTTATTGTGAAGAATTTATAGGAAATGAAATGTGTTTATCACTGAGTTAGCGGAGCTTTGTTAGCGGCTATTCTTTCATAAAAACAAGTCTATTAATACTGCAGGGAGGAAAGAGTACAAGCAGCGAAAATAACAGGGGGCTTTTATTGTGAAGAATATAGGAAATGAAAACCGTTTTACAGCTGCTCCTTTGACCCCTAGTCACAGCCATGGTTACGCACACCTTCAAGTAGGGTAGCCCTGTTGTAATGGAGAAGCAGCCTCTGTTATGTACACATTTATACCATTGTTAATTAAAACAATACTGAAATATAAGTCAAGTTAAAGCAGTAGTCAGCCGGTCCCAGTCGTCTGGGTTTCTTTATTGGTGCTGGGAGCTTGGATAAAGGTTGCACTGTCGGTTAAAAACAAGCGTATCCCTTACTTCACTTTCCACTCAGTTCAAACACATTTCCACACATACAAATATATTCAAACGTCCCCCCCAGTCTCTCACAATGTACAACACTCAGTCCCTGTGGACTGGTCTGGCCTCAGCCCTCTTTCCTCTGCATTCCACCAACAGCTGAACAGTCCTCCGCTAATCACATCGGGGCTATTTTTGCTTCTGCCCCCTCATATCGTTCACAACAACTTAAGCGCTGCACTGAAACAATCCTCCGTGCTGTTAATGTGCCACATGCCTTGCGGTGGAAAAGAAACGTTTGAGATCAGTCTTAGGTAATGAATACTAGTAGTCGACTAAAAAGCAGATGGGAGAGGAGATTCCTAACACGGTAAAAGTGAGTTAAAGTAATAACAGTATTCACCCTCTTGTCTGAAGTCCCTTGATGTAGCCGTAACTCTAGGATTTGAAGTGATATGAAAGTCTGCCTTCAGCTAGAGGAGCCCCCCCACCCAAACCCCTCCACCCGTTCACTTCCACTGTGTTATCCTTCCCCTGACACACAGTGCTCGCACAAATTGGCAAGCCTGCAAAAAGGCGGCTTTTTCCTCCTCTTCCAAGTGGAACTAATAACCTCACACGGTAAATTCCCCAGCTGGTACCTTAAGGACCAACACCAATAATTACATAAATGTTCGGATGTTAGCATATGCCTGACAGTCATTTTCCAGGTATGGCTTTGTGTCAGTATCGCATTCCTCGAGTCGAGCACCCCGGGATACAGTTTAGCTGGTGGGTTGAGCTAATGATGTGTTCTTTCTCCCAGGCTCTTGTTTCTTTACTTGGCACTCCTCAATGATTGGATCATTCACAGAAGAATTATGTGTTGAAGCTATTGTGAAGGTGCTGGGATTTTTTAACCTTTTGAGTCACTGTGACTATGGTTGCTTTTAGATGTTGTCTCTCTGGGAAGTTATAGAGCTTAAAGTAAGATTGTTCGGATTAAAAAAAAAAGCTATTTCGGTTTTGCTTTTAGCAATTTTAAAGGTGCACTAATATTTTTTTTGTCAACAATGGATCAAATGTTTATTTTACTGATCTTGTTAGTCAACAACTCTTGCAGTATAAAGAATAGCTTAATTGTGACAACAATGCGTTTTATAGCTTGATGGGTGAAGTCTAGGGATGTTACGAGGACTGTGCCAAGTCGATACCAAAATTCGGAAAACGTGACGGTACTCGTTTTTCTGCAGGACCACAGGTTTCGTCAGGTATATATGTGTTTGGGAGTATCTTTTCCCTGATAATGCTACATTGCAAACAACATATCTCTGCAGGACTGTGCTGCTAACCTGCCCCTAACAGCTAACTAGTTAACTACTCATCCTGCCGATTTCAACACGGGAGGTGCCATTGTTTTACGATACATTCAGTAAATAATTAGTAAAAATGTCACTGGTATTGGTATCGATTACTATATTTCTGGTATTGTGACCACCCTCGTGGGGTCCCAACCCACAGGTAGGGAAGCAGTATATCAGAGGATGCTGTATTTTAGTTCACCTGGAGCCTCCAGTGAACATTTCCTCCTTGCAGCTACGTCTATGTTTGCACGTTGAGTGTAATTCACAGAGGCAGGATCAGTCTTTTTCCATGTTCGGTCGTGGACTCGCCTTTGATTCCTTCTGAAAGGCGTCAGGAGTCTCAGACACTTCCATCTGATGTTTGCCAGAAACATCATGTCAGGTCACATCCAGAGGAGAAACACACACCTTTTGACGTTTTTTGACGTTAATCACAGGCGATTAATCATCTCCTTGAGCGTTCCTCTACCTTTGATGTGTAGGTTCCCCCCCAGAGGCCCACACAGACACATTATCTAAAATCACCTTGAACGTTGTAAACCTGTCAGCTGAATTTTTTTTGGGATTCTTTGCCTCAACCTGTCTCTGTTGTTGAACTTTTTTTTTTTTTTTCATAAACCCTGCTACGCTTTATCTCAGCGACGTCAGCATTTTTCTGTTTATCAATTTTTTTCTCATAATACAATCAGATTTTCACGGCTTATCTTGTTGGAAAACATTCCCAGCCTTATTGCAGCTCACTAATTGATGGTCTTTTAGACCATTATAGCTGTCATGTTGTGTTATTTCTGAAATGGGGAAGAAATAAACAATTTGTTTCTGTGTACTACAGGGACTTGTCCAACAACAGCATCGGCTGTCTCAACGTGGACATCTTCAAGGGCCTCACCAATCTGATCAGACTGTAAGTCATTAGTATGTTTTGTATAAGTGTGTGCTATAATAGATATTTATATAATCATGTGCTTGTAATAGACTGAGATAAATACATGTTTTTTTTCTCTCCAGAAACCTTTCAGGGAACATTTTCTCTTCATTGGCTCAGGGGACGTTTGACAGCTTGGTGTCTCTGAAGTCATTGTAAGTGTGATGAGAAGCATGTTGCTGTGCTGAAATAACATGCAAGCGTCATTGATGTCTGTATGAAAATGATAACAACAAACAAACAAATGCTGTTTAAAGGGTCAGTGTGTAGTATTTCAGGGGATCTATTAGCAGAAAAGGAATATAATGTAATATAAAAATAAAATGTTTTGTAAATGTAAAATGTTTATATTTGTGTATAATCACCTGAAATCACCGAAGCGGGTCCTCTTCACAGAGTCTGCTGTGTTGCACCGCCATGTTTCTACAGTAGCTCAGAACGGACAAACCAAACACTGGCTCTAGAGAGAGCCTTTCGTGTTGGTGGGAAACCTCTGGTCTGAAAAGTGAAGCCATTGCGGATGTGCTTTAAACTTGCATTCTTTCTAATTGCCAGTAGGGGCCAACTCCTCTGGTTGCCAAAAGAAGTCTGATTGTATAGAAGTATCCTCATTTCCTCATAGAAGTACTATGAGGAAATGAGCCTACTTCTCACTCGATTTATTACCTCAGTAAACATTGTAAACATGAGTTTATGGTCTCAATTGCTAGTTTCAAGTCTTCTTCAATACAGCATGATGTTCATTTAGTAAATTATGGTCCCATTTAGAGTCAAATATACCATAAAGCAGGGTTTGCTTTCGGGCAGGGCTACCTTGTTATTGACAGGTCGACGCTAGGAGCCAAAAACCAAGATGGCGACGGCCAAAATGCTGAACTTGAGGCTTAAAAATCTTAGTCCACAAACCACTGGGTGATGTCACGGTGACTACATTCACTTTTTATATACAGTCTATGGTTTTTACGTTACCTGAAGGCCTCCGTAGTACTCCAACACGCTTGTGAATCTGCATTAACGTGAGCTGCAGAGTGCATAACTGTGGTCTTCAAAGAGAGGAGGAGTATTGAGTCGGTTGCAATCTGCAACCACAGCGCTAGATGCCGGCAAATCCTACACACTGTCCCTTTAAATCATAAAATACGGCGGCAAAATCTGGGTTTCCATCAGTCAAAAATGGCTGTTTGTCACTTACTTAACTTGATATTTGGTGGTTCTCCACCACTCAACATGCCTGCTATGCCTGTTTCTGTACACGTATGTGTTTCTATACATCCACAGGGAGTTTCAGACGCCTTACCTGCTGTGTGACTGCAACCTGTTGTGGCTGCTGCGTTGGATCAAAGAGAGGAACATCGCGGTCAAGAACACCAAGTGCTCCTTCCCTCAGTCTCTCCAGGGCCAGCTCATTACCTCCATCAGGCCAGAGCTCCTGACCTGCGGTAGGGACACACACACCCACACACACACATCTGAACTACACAGACATTTGCACACATAAGTATATAGATTTGACACAGCAGAAAAATGTCACAGTAAAATAGTAGTAGTTTTAACACTCTGAAACTGGGCCATTTGTCATTTCAGTGACACTGTGATGTGTCATTTGTCCAGTCCCAGACATTTTGAGAGGTTGAAATAAGTCACGTTGAGTTGTGACACAGATTGGGGTGTCAAAATGGTGCGCTGTCTCTTTAATTTTTCTATTTTGGTATCAGTGAGGCTGCTGGTGTTTGGGGAACAGGGGCTTGTGCAATGACACGGGAGATAAGGAAAAGGGCTGCCCAGGCCAGCGCTGCCTTTGTTTGTACTTGCTCATGTCTTATCAGTTTGGCACTCATCACAGTGAGGGATTATGAAATACATGGCACAGATCTAGCAAGGAGCCGTGGCCTGACATGAATGAGAAATTACCCAGAATTCAAAGCAGTGTTTTAGTTTCCCTTTGTGAAAGAACCAAGAGTGAAACAAATATGGTAGAAAATGGAATTAAAAATGATTGGTGACAAATATGAACTAAGTAATAATGTTTTTTCGGTGAGAAATGACAACCTGAATCCCTTTCTAACTTTCTCCAGATGCTCCACTGGAGCTGCCCTCCTTCCAGCTGACTCCGTCCCAGCGTCAGGTCGTCTTCCAGGGGGACAGGCTGCCGTTCCAGTGTCAGGCCTCCTTCGTGGCCGAGGACATGCAGGTGCTGTGGTACCAGAACGGCCGAATGGTGCAGTCTGACGCCGCCCAAGGAATCGTCATTGAAAAGCACATGGTGCAGAACTGCTCTCTCATTGCCAGGTATGGCACTGTACATTCATGTTTATGCTAACTGAAGGTGGTGAGTCTGTCATCATTGGCATTATATGAGGAACATATTCACCATCAGGCTGGTTGTTGTGTTGTTTCAGCTGTCTGAAATTTCTCCTTCATGTCTCCCATCAGCGCCTTGACCATCTCAAACATTCAGCCTGGTTTTACTGGGAACTGGGAGTGCCGGGTCAGGACGAGCAGGGGCAACACCACCAGGACCGTCCACATTGTGGTGTTGGAGAGTTCTGCTGAGTACTGCGCTCCTGAACGCGTCTCCAACAACAAGGGGGAGTTCAAGTGAGTGCAGACGCAGAGCTACTCACTTATACGAGTTGCCTTACGTATCAAGTCATTTATTTTATTTTACTTGCGTTCACATAAGACTTTATAAAATCCAGGTAATGAAAAAATGAGAAATGTGACAGGAGAGGGTGTTTTCGTCATGTTTTTATCTGTTCGAGTATTTATTTTATCTTTATCTTTGTATGGTGTCCTTGGGTGTCCTGAAAGCCCCAACCAAATAAAATGTATTATTATTTTTATTGTTAAGAAGCCACAGGCTTATACAACAGACACCATCTCAACATAAGGAGTTAAACAAACAATAACAACAAAGAAGAAAACTAAAACTAAGCTAACATAATTTAGAAAAATACAACAAAAAATAAATGACAGCAAAAAGCACAAAATAAGCAGAAAACTAACCAATCAGTTGACAACAATCCAATAAAACTTGGTTTTATTAATTTGATGTAATTTAGAGAGCAGATTTTCAGCCAGTTCCACTACTAAAAACTGGTTATTTTTGGATTAAAATTGCATATTGGGCATTATAGAAGTAGTTTTTTCATAAATAATAATGTGGGTTTCTAATTTGTTCATCTCACCTTGTAATTGGTCACATTTAATACTTAAATGTATACATAGATCCACTCACACAGTGAGTGAATATATAACTATGAACCAATATATTTGTAGTGTCACATGTACTGCATGCTGTCATGTCAAGCACTGTGGCTCCCCCTTGTGGCCAAACATATAAATTACTTAAAGGCTTTAGCCATAATTGTTTCATGACACTGTTGTTGGTGTTGTACACATTTTGGCTCACATGACACAAAATAAGGACGCTGCATGAATCAGTTAATGTGGAATGGAAACAGCAGGACTGTGGTTTATTTGGCTCTTTGTATTCCAGGTGGCCGCGCACCCTGGCGGGGATCAGAGCCTACCTCCCCTGCAACAGACTGCCTTCGAGTGCGGGCACCTACTCGGGCAGTTCGGCCGATGAGCAGCGGGCGTGGCGTTATTGTGATCGCAAGGGGCTGTGGACGGAGGAGGACTACTCCCGCTGCCAGTTCCAGAAAGATGTCACAAGATTTCTATACGTCATCAACCAGGTCTGGTTAATGAGACTCATTCACTGCCTTTTCTTTCTCAATGTTTCAATATTAGTTCATCCTGCTTGTCCCTCTTTGCTTGGACCATTTCAAGTCAGACACAGACTAACTGTCTCTCTCTGTATCTCTCTGCTAGATGCCTCTGAACGAGAGCAACGTGGTGGCCAGGGCTCGACGCCTGCTGGTCTACACGATCGACGCCGCCAACTTCTCAGACAAGATGGACATCATCTTTGTGGCCGAGATGATCGAGAAGTTCGGCAAGTTTGTCGAGAAGTTCAAAGATGTAAGTGTGTCTGTGAGATATTTTTTCCGAGCTCACGTGTGTTACCTCTTTCAAGGACAAATAGATTAATGCTCAACAGCTGCTTGTTGTCATGTTGTTTAATGAGAAAGGATGTCTTGTCACGACTTTCGGCACAGCTGAAGGCCAACAAAAAGAAAAGTTTTCAAAGTTAAGGAGCTCCTAGCATGTTGGAACTGCTGTAGGCAAGGAGCACTGTAGTTTTAAAGTATATTAAAAGTTTAGTTTAGTCATCTTCAATAGCCTCTTAGCTATGAGTCGCCCTCAAGCATGTGTTAAGTGCTTTCCTAGCTGTTGAATGCATCTATGTGTGTATTATTCACTCATGTCAAAATGTTTCTCGTCTCCCAGCTCGGTGAGGTGATGGTAAGCATGGCCAGTAACCTGATGCTGGCCGACGAGAGGGTGCTCTGGATGGCTCAGCGTGAAGCCATGGCCTGCTCCCGCATCATCGCCTGCCTCCAGAAGATTGCCATCTACCGCCTGGCCACAGCACAAGTGTACTCCCTGGTTAGTCCCGTGAACAACACAAACGAGCCCTATTGTTTTTGGCGGTGCAGTGCTCCGACGGTTTAGTATTTTCCTTACCTTGACAGAACACATGCCACACACAAAGGCCCCAGCCGGCCGGTGCTACCGTGCAGTGATTAGCTATCATCATTGTACAAATTAAATATGAACTCACACCATCTGCCTTTAGCTATAGATTTGTGGTGGTGTGTGTGTTAAAGGTAGAATATGTAATAGTTGTCGGTTGCTGTTTGTAAACACACGGCATTCAAAGTCGGCCACGTTGAGGGAGAGAGATCAGCGATGGTCGAGGGAGCTATAGAGTGAATGAAGAGAGGGAGCGTCGTTAGTGAGAACAAAGCAGTGAATCAGAGCAATAACGCGTTATTTTCTGATTGTTTCATGGCGGTTACATTCTAAAGCACAAATGAAGATGACCACAACTCTACACAACCCTTGGGAAGGTACCACGTCGCCAGATTTTGAATGAATGCAGCCGAAGGGCAGGCTTCTGTCTGCTGTGGCTCAGTGCTGCTCTCGGTCAAACTCGGACTGATATACAGAGAGGTAGTGGGAAAGCTGCATGGAGCACATGCACATTAGAACACACAACCCGTTCTCATCCTTGAAAAAGGCCCGCGGAGGCTTTGTATCTGACAGAGCTGAAGGGGGACTTGTGCCCATCAATGTATAACGCTTGTGCCTCGGTGATAAAACGGGACAAAACGGCGGTATTTGATGACCTGAACTGGCTGCAACTCCCACAACGCTGTTTTGCTGATGTCCAGAAATGTGCCAAACATAGCAAAATAAAAACAATAGAGAAAACACAGGCAGAGGGCAGAGTGTTTGCAGAAACATACACCACCACACACCTCGAGTGGGTCATAAGTGATTGGTTGAGAGGGATTAAGGAAATTCTTGCATATTATGCCTTTAACGTCATGCCGCTCTGCACCATCCAGACAACAATATGATATATGCACCTACATTAAGCAAACAGCAGGTGCACTTGGAGATGCCGACACAGTCCGTGCGCCAAAGACCTACTGCAAAATGTTGTTTTGAAATGAATTGATTCAAAGTCCTCTATTCCCGTTGTCCTTCCAGACATCCCCCAACATAGCACTGGAGGCTCATGTTGTCCGGGCCAACGACTGGAACGGCATGACCTGCATGCTGTTCCAGAGGCCCAGCCCCGAGCGCACACCCGGACAGGACCGCCAACTCACCTTCAAATGCAACACGACCAGCTCCTTCTCCAGCATCCTTCACAAGGTCGGCTCCTTTCAGAGATAATTACAGTTTGTCAGCAGGTTGTTTTGAGGCATGTTTCATCGTGGGGTTTTGTTTCAATTGCAGCAAACACATAAAATGAAATTCTGAAATACTAAACATAAACACTGTAATGGTAGGCTGTCCCTTTGAAGAAACATATGAAATGGTTATATTTGTCCTTGATTGTATCTTTTTGTCTCTATAGAACACCATTGTGGAGGCTTCCCTGCAGCTTCCTCAGTCCCTCTTCACCCAGGCTGCCATCCCCGGGCAGGCAGAGGACACGGTCTACAAGCTCCATCTACTGGGCCTCCGCAATGGCAAGTTTTTCCCCTCCACCAGCAACTCCTCCCAACTGGCTGATAGCGGCAAGAGGAGGAGTGTTGCCACCCCTGTCATCATGGCCAAGATAGGTGAGTCATGATGTTTCGCTATAGTCGTAAGTGTTTAATATGTTTGAGAGGAGAAACCTGATACAATATGTCTCTGTTCTCCATCAGACGGCATGTCCCTGCGTGTCCTGAGGACGCCGGTTAACATCACCCTGCGGCGGTTCGCCCGTGGCTCAGACGCCGTGTCCGCCAGCTGGAACTTCAGCCTGGTGGGAGGCCACGGAGGATGGCAGAGCGACGGCTGCCGCATTCTGGGCCACCACGACAACTTCACCACCATATCCTGCAACTCTCTCGGCAACTATGGCCTGCTGATGGTAGGCCGGGTTATTTCTTAAGTTCTTTGTATGACATTGACACAAATTTGTTTTTGTTTTTCCAGTGGTCTGCATCAGTAAAGATGGCCTATATTGTGAATTTTGTAATGCACAGCCATTGTCATTGGCACTTTGTAGTTGTCCATAAGCAGTACCTCGTCTGTTTTACAGGACCTCAGCAGTGTGGAGTATTTCTCTCCGAGCATCCAGCCTCTGCACCCAGTCATCTACGCCACTACTATCATACTACTCATCTGCCTGCTCACCATTATCATCAGCTACATCTACCATCACAGGTAATTACTTTGACTTAATTGTTTTTAATTAATTATTTCATTTATTTTTAACTTTATTTACGCTTGCCTGGGGCAAATGCATTTACTACTCTGTTATTCTTTGGCCATCATATTCACGTTATTGTAAAAATATCTTTAGAAACCAATAGTCATCCTCGAAGTTATTGAGATATATTGGGATGAAGACAAAACTGTCACCGTGCAGATCAGTGTCAAATGACTATAATAATTCTGTGATGTGTTGTTTCTGTGACTTCAGGTCCGTCCGCGTGAGCCGCAAGTTTTGGCACATGCTGGTCAACCTCTGCTTCCACATCTCCCTCACCTGCGGGGTCTTTGTCGGTGGCATAAATCAAACTAGATACGCGAGCGTGTGCCAAGCGGTGAGTATACGCCACCCCGTACACCCGCTGTGCTTCCCTCCAAACTTAAGTAGTCAGCAGTCAAAAATGAACAAATGTTTCGGATGTTTTCAAGGAAAAAAACAAAAAATGTTGGGAAGAGTTTCCTTTGGCTAAGTTCACTTCGCTCATAAAAAACTTGTGGAAACACAGTAAAAGATGCATAGAAAAGATTGTTTCCATGGCTGGGGGCGATGCTGCGCCTCCCCTCGTGGTGTGTTGTACCGAGACGCATTACTTATTCATTTTTCATTGCACAAAGTACCTGGATGAAAGATTCTGGCAGAGAACTTTTTGTTTATTTATTTAATCCCCTCTGGCATAAAGATGTATCTCACAAGGTGATTTTTCAACTCAAGCTGATGATGACACACTCAATTCCAAAATTGCTCAAGGGTCATCATGATGCCATTTTAAAATACTCTCATGCACGGAATCCCATCACTATTTATTGGTGAAATTTAACAACAGGTGCATTCTATCGTTCTGACATAGGAGATTGATTACTTCTGCTTTAGTAAACGTCACGTTTCTAATGGTGCAATATCTTCTAGGTGGGCATCTTGCTGCACTATTCAACGCTGGCTACGGCTCTGTGGGTGGGCGTGACCGCACGCAACATTTACAAACAGGTGACGCGCAAGGCCAAGCGCTACGAAGAGCTGGACGAACCTCCGCCACCACCGCGGCCCATGCTCAGGTACAACAACCTCGCTCGAACATCTTACACTTCGCTGCTCGGATGTAACGTGTTGGTAATGTGCAGGCACTTTTATGTTCACCAAGTGTGCCTTAATGTGGTGCTCAAACACTACCAAGGGGATGAGTACTAGTGTTGTTAATTCCAGCTTGCTGCTAGATCTATTTCTCACCTTATGTAAGTGAAGAAGTGAACAAACCAGAGTTAAACATCTGTACTCATGTGGTCTTTTTAATCTTTTCCAGTATTTGTAATGCCAGTATATAGACTTCACTTAAATTTCTAACCTTTCAGAGCATGTTTTTTTTAATGTTTTTGGGAAGTTGTTTTTGACATAACCAGGTAGTGTGTGATCCCTTTTCTTCATACAGCCAACGCTTATAATGTGACCCAGGCTTAAAGGGTAACTTTGGTATTTTTCAACCATGTTCATGTGTCTAACTGACTAATAGAGACAACAATTTCTGAAATTGGTTCTGAGCCTGTGAGTGCTGTTGACGGCAGCTGCTCACCGGCTGCAATATGATGCTGTTGGGGCAAGCTGGCACCGTCATTTACGTCCACCAAAGGTACGTGTTTTTGCCATGACGGGCTCTGATTGTTATTATAAGTGTCTGACATTATGGAAAGAGTCTCGCTCAAGGAGAAGTCTCGTTATGAAATCTCACGAGGTGACGTGTTGCCGGAAGACAACGGTGGAATATATCCATGGTGGAAACGCTGTGAGTGAGTTTGTTGTGTTGGAGCACAGAAAGCGTAGTTTAGTATTATCGAAAAGATTTTCAATGTCTTTGAATCCGCTGTCCGCCCGTATTTATTTGAGCCTGAGTATACGGATATTTAGATTTCACAATGAGACTTCTCCTTGAGCGAGACTTGGACACAATAACAAACTGATCGGATCAAGTGAAAAGTAAGAAAAAACATTTATTTCTCTGTAGGGTCCTTTCCATGATGTTGTCAGACACTTGACACTGCTCACTTGCCCTCGCAGCTGGTTTTGTGACTGCCGGTTACAGCGTTATCACTCAATACTGGACCAGTTTGAAAAATTGTTGTCCCTATTAGTCACTGAAACAAAACAAATACATGGAAAAATAGGGTTGAAAAAATACCAAAGTTACCCTTTAAGATGGGTGTAATTTTACACAAATATTGCACCTATTGCAGTACAAGCTACATTTTGTTGTGGAATGACATGTTCGGTTTACATACTTGGGATGTTTTTACTTGATATGCATTTCTAAAGAGAGAAGAGGTCATTGAGCTTTCTCTTCTTCTCACAAGTGGTCATGTTTGTTGGTGAAACTGCCACATGGTGTCAGTGTAGAGGCCTGGAGTACCATTAGACCTCTGTGTGCAGTTCATGCCCGCTTGGCACCCTACAAACAGAAAGACTTTAAAGCAGATCCGCCTCTCTGTGCTTTCTCCGAAAGGTTCTACCTAATCGGCGGAGGGATACCCATCATCGTCTGCGGGATCACCGCGGCAGCTAACATCAAAAACTACGGCAGCCGGACCAACGCGCCATAGTAAGTAGTCCCTGCATAGAAAGCAATTAAAGCTCCCATCCCTCGGCGTGTGCTCATGGTAATGCTGTGTCATAATATCTGGACAACAGCGTTTTAAAAGATCTCATGGGCCTGGATGCTTCTGTTTTACATTGTGTCCTCAGGAGGAGTTGGCTTTAGTTATCGACCGGCCAGGCTGCGTCGCTTTAGTAAATAATGGATCTTTTTATGAGGGAAGGAAAAGTTTATTCCCTG
This sequence comes from Sebastiscus albofasciatus, assembly GCA_916701655.1. Lineage (NCBI taxonomy): Eukaryota > Metazoa > Chordata > Actinopteri > Perciformes > Sebastidae > Sebastiscus > Sebastiscus albofasciatus. Next base: position 52,155 of record CAKAOI010052062.1, read on the forward strand.
AAGTTCTGATTATGGAAGCCTATTAATGGTATGTGCATCCAAGCAACAAGCAACTGCTGCCAGTTTATAGCAAACTCCCCCAACTCCCCCCGCCCCCCTTCCCGCCTTCTACGGTAGCAGCTGTTTAGATCGAGCAACGTGGCTGGCTAATTGAGAAATCTGGACCCGTATCTGTCTGAAGTCTTTGGAGTTTAATTAATTTCTTGCAAGCAAGACGAATCCAGCCCGTGTTATTAAACGTAATGGGACAGTTACTGTAGGAATGAGACGCAAAAAGTTTTCCAAAGAGTCATTGTAAGTTTGTGAGGTAAATAACGATGGTGACAGATTTAAGATGAGGATGTGGGATTGTTTTAATGAGCCCTGTTGGCAGTTTTCCTTCCAGGAGGTACTATATAATATAAATTACTGACTCATTATCATACTGTAAATGAAATGTTTTGATTGGTCCTGTCTGTCTCATTCTAGTTGCTGGATGGCCTGGGAGCCCAGTATCGGGGCTTTTTACGGCCCAGTGGGATTCATCATCTTTGTGGACTGCATGTACTTCCTCAGCATCCTGCTCCAGCTGCGCCGCCACCCCGAACGCCGTTACGAGCTCAAGGAGCCGACTGAAGAGCAGCAGCATCTGGCTCCGGCCAACGCGGAGGCCGGGCCAGACGGTCCCGGCGGCCACTGCCACCCCCTCACCCTCCAGCTCCAGCCTCACGAGGCGTCGTCCTCCACGGCGTCCGCTCCCCACGCCGTGCCCCTGGCGACCCTGGAGAACGAGCACACCTTCGCCGCTCAGCTGATGGGCGCGGCGGGGGCGTTGGGGCTGTATGGGGCCCTCTGGGTGTTCGGGGCCATGGCGGTATCGCAGGACCACCCCTTCGACTTAGCTTTCACCTGCCTGTTTGGCGTGGCCGCGCTGGCGCTGGGGGCGTTCATGGTGGCGCATCACTGCGTCAACAGACAGGATATGAGGCGCTACTGGTCCCAGGCCTGTTGCTCCGGGAGACGAGCCTACTCCGCGCAGGAGGACGTCCTCCTGCCTCAGCCGGGCGTGGCGATGACATCCACAGCTGGGTCCGCGAGCAAGGCGGACGGGGAGTCGACAAAATGTGGCCACAGCAGCGCAGAGTCTTCTTACACAAATAAGAGCGCCCCAAGCATGCGCAACTCCGCCCACGGCAGCAAGCTGACCAATCTGCACGCGGAGGCAGCTCAGTGCAAGTCCGCCTCGGCGCCGGTGACCGCCAATGGCGCGGCCGTTTTGGACAACAGCCTGACGGAACATTCGATAGACAACGAAATTAAAATGCACGTGGCGCCGGTGGAGGTGCAGTTTCGCCCGATGAACAACATCAACAACCCGGCGGCCGCCACCAACGGACACGCAAGCAGGCATCACAAAAACAGAGCGCGGGCGCACAGGGCCAGTCGGCTAACCGTGCTGCGAGAGTACGCCTACGACGTGCCCACCAGCGTGGAGGGCAGCGTGCAGAGCGCCCCCCACCGGCGGCACCACCACTACGACGTAGCGGCGCGCAACAGTCGCCGGGCGGCCTACATGGCATACAGGGAGCGGCATCAGAGCCAGCAGCAGCAGGACAGCAGCGACAGCGCGAGCCTGCCGCGCCGTTCCCGCTACGCCGACAAAGGAGGCGGGAGCACCCTGGGGAGCGGGTCGGTGGTAACCGAAGAGGCGGTGACCGCTGCTGGGTCAAGCTCAAGTAAAGACTCCGGTCCTACGGTACAGCAGCAGCAGCCCAGCAGCACAGAACTAGAAAGCCAACCCAAGTCGTACGGACTCAACCTCATCACTCAAAACGGCGGCACACTTAAAGAAAACGGACAAGCGGTGCCTTTAATCAACACAGAGAGCGCAGCCAGCATAAAGACCGGCTTGTGGAAACATGAAACTACTGTGTAGCGACAGTTTCCGTCCCCAAAGACTGCATTGTGATCTCGCCTTTTAAACTGTGAAATGTTTTTTTTTTCGATCGTACATTTATTTTCCGTACAATCAAATCATTACTGCCACTGAACTATCTTTGTAGATATGTTTTTTTTGTAAATGGTCTATTTTTATAACGTTTAATCCCAACCTTTTTATGCCATTTTAAGAGTTCTGTACATGAAACTGCAAGGTCTGAAGCTGTGGCCCCTCCTGTGCATACAATACCGTTACCCCGGGGACTTTTTTTTTTTTTTTTTCCATTTTCTAGTTTGCCCCGGCAATAATAAAACAAAAAGTTCCTAATTGAAAGTTTTTCTTCTTGTGATAACACCCACGATCTCTTCTAGGGTCTCTGTGTAGCCAGTGCAAAGGTGAGTCAGAGCTGTTTTGTTTCTCTCGCTGACAATATATGACAAGCTGGTAATTGGGTTTCTCACTGACCTTCAGGTGGCCTCAGGTTTTCTCTCTCCGCAGCGGAGCAGCACTTTAATTGCAACTCGCTGGTGGCTTTGGGCTCTGTAGGTGTTTTCCCCCCACTGCCTGCTGGCAGATTTGATGAGTGCACCGTACATTCTGGGCTCCTGCTGACTTGATGCCCGGGCTATGATTGACAGCTGACTCACAGGGCGGCACGCCACGAGAAGAAAGAATAATGAGAGGAGTGTGGCTTCTTCTTCCCTCTTCCACCTCCTTTCCCGTTCTCTCCGACTCCTCCGCAGAACTACAGCCCAACTGGGAGTCCCAAGTCACAGCTTGACATCGCTGTTGGGCAGAGAGGCATAGAACAGACACAAAGTATGGTTTGACTGGTGAGTATTCTCGAGATGGATTAATAGGAATGTATTGTATCTGACATGGTGGTTCGTGTCAACAGTCATGGGGCGTTGGAAGTCTGACGAATCACTGCATTGAAGGGTTTAAGGGTACGGGTGGAAGAAGTACACTGCATCCGGAAAGTATTCACAGCGCTTCACTTTTTCCACATTTTGTTATGTTACAGCCTTATTCCAAAATGGATTAAATTAATTTTTTTCCTCAAAGTTCTACACACAATACCCCATAATGATAACATGAAAAAGGTTTTTTTTTAATTTTTGCAAATTTATTAAAAATAAAAAACGAAAAAAAATCACATGTACATAAGTATAAGGCTGTGAATACTTATGTACATGTTATATTTTCGTTCTTTATTTTTAATAAATTTACAAACATGTTAAACAAACTTTTTTCACTTTGTCATTAGGGGGTATTGTGTGTAGAATTTTGAGGAAAAACATGAATTGAATCCATTTTGGAATAAGGCTGTAACATAACAAAATGTGGAAAAAGTGAAGCGCTGTGAATACTATTCCGGATGCACTGTATTCAGAAAAGTACCAAATAAAAGTAGCATTTTTATTGAGTTAAAATACTCTCCAATGCTTCGATATTATTTAATAAGGCAATTACCACCCATTGAAAGTGGTATTCATGTCTTCTCACAGCACGCCACTAACTAACCATCTCGACATTTTGAGTGTCGTGCTGCAAAATCTTCCCGCAATTTCCCACATTTAAGAACCGATCAGTAATCGTCGCCTACTGATCATCCCAGTCGCAAGAGAGAGAGAGACAGCGCAGCTCGGCTCCCAATTTTTCATTAATGGCATATTAATAAAACACACATTTCACTCAGGCAAAGATATATCGCCCGGCCATCTTGGATGTGACAAATTCTAATAAGACTTTTGAATTATGTAGAGAGCAGTTACGCCCTGATTAGTCGGAGCCTCGCTGATTCCCTCGGGGGCACGAAATGAGTGATCTTCAAATAATTGCCAAGGTTCTTTAGCGCTGCCATCTGTTATATAAAGTTCATCTAGGTTGTCAAGCGAGGCAGGGGGATGACAATCGGAGGATGTTTGTGCCTCGTGTGTGAGAGGGGAGGGGAGAAAAAAGCTCATCAAGGCAAATAAACTGATAGTATCTCTTTGCTTTAAGATCACAGGGACACCTTGGGCAGGAATCAATAATAAATTAAGATAAAACAAATTAGATCTTTTCTTTAGTCTCATTCAGAAGACTTAGGGGTCAGATCAGACATCCCAGAAATAACACATCAGAGAATCATATCCAAAAGCAGCTGATAACCAGTCTATTTTCAGACACAGTGACGATTCCCCTCCGTGACGTCTCTTTTCCACCCAGTTTCTTTTCCCACTTAGTGCGCTCCGTGGAGCATATCTGAGCTCAATTCCTCACCAGGAGGCCCAGGGAACGACCAGCGTCAGACAAGTGATGTGTTGTTTACATTTTCCAATCGCTGCTCCTCGTGGCGCCCGGAGGAAGCATCTGGCTCTGTTGTGGAAACTTGCCACTGGAATGAAGATTGATACTTTTTGGGAAGTGGAGCCATCTTGACTGTGCTGATTGTATAATTAGGATGGCTCTGGCTGTCCAGGGGAACCAAAATATTTTTACCTGTAGTGTGCTAATCACCCCCCCCCCCCAAAAAAAAACCTCCGAGGCCTGACATATAAGATGAAAGCATTAATTAGCATCCAGGGTTTGTGATGATCGCTGTCAGTGTCAAGCAGCTGTCTGCTGAGATAATTGGTGAATTATGTAGTTTTGGTAACTTTATTTAAATATTTGCAAATGAGCCACATCAGTATGCAAGTGGTGTTTAAGCTAAGGTCAGGGCTTTTTGCAAAATGTTTGCATTGAAGCACTTTACACACACTTTACAGCAAAACCTTCTTTTTTTTAAGACAAATGCATGACCGCTAAGCCGAAAGCTGTCGATTTGTGCTTCACATCACAGGGATACTCTGACATTATTAATATTAATTGCTATTTTTTTTTCCATCAGAAATGTTTCATACTTGCAGAATATTATGTTTGCACATCATTTTCTTCAAAAATATAGCTTACTCACATTGACTCCGAAGAAGCCAGCCAAAGTCTGTGACTAGTGTCTGCAAAATTTGCATTTTTGCGATGCCAACTTGGTTTTTATGCTGATGATGCTAAATAGGAATAAAAAACGTTCCTGTCTGTGTTTTGTATCTGATTCAAATAAGTGGAAAGCATGGAAATGACTAAAATTGATGGTGAATGCAGATTATTCTAAAGAGAAGGGAGGGTTTTTTTTTTTTTAACTCCACTTTAGTTGGTGTTTTCAGGGGGTGAATTTAAAGTTAATGTGAACTTTGACCTTAGCTTTACTTTGCTTATGGCCACCTTAATGTCAAAGCTGTGTCAGCTTGTAGTCATTTATTCAGTTTAGCCATTGTATTTATTTGTGTTGGTCATACTGTGTCCTCCAAGTTCAAGCTCACATTTGACAGTACAGACAGGAATCCAAAATGTTAAAACAAGCTGCAAACGAGGAAGGAAATATATTAAAAATCCTTTTCAATAGTGACAAAATTGTTAAAAAAGCCACTGTAGGTCTTGTTACACACTGCTCCTTTTAATGAAATCACTTTGTTTATATATTTTTTTCTGTGTTAATCAGCAAAACATTTTTTAATTATATCACATTTGACAGTCCTTGATGACTTCTCAATGATAAAACCCAGAAAGAAAGACACAGGACCTATTATACTCTTTGGTAGCTGTACATTAATGAGTTCTGAGATGGCCTTTGTGACATTCAGTCCAAGATGAATGCTTTACCTTTCAGTCTTATTTCATTCAAACTGATTAAGGTGTCTTGGCAGAAGAGCTGCAAGTGCCATCTTAAATAATCTGCCTGTCAACGGTCGGAGAACGCAACTCCACATCTCATCCTGTCAAATCACCCGTGACTGCCAAATCGGCTACAAGTTCCACCTCATAATTGACTCCTCTTCTCCATCTACCGTCTTAACCCTCAGTAGTTTTCATACTCCTGGAACGTGTGTGATTAACTGTGTGTTGTTTAGGTGAAAAGAAGCAAAGGAATTGTAATATAAGCACAGTCTCCTCATTAAACACAGAGCAGAGACCTCGTGCAAATCCAAAATATATCACGATTAAACTTTGGGCACCATCAGAGAGCAGGACAGAAATAGATGCTCATTTGGTGATCTCCAGGGAGAGGGCAGTGTGAGGAAGAGGAGGGCTCTGCTACTGGTTTGATATCATTAGATGAGAATCAAATATGTGTGTGTGTGTGTATTGAAATAGTTTTTCCAAAGTGGTTTCAAATGATAATTCCCTCTTTGTATTCAGACAATTTGGACTTTATCCCATGTTAAAATAATATATTTATTGTCCGCACGAGTCAAATCAAAGTTCTCAGCGGAGCCACATCAATATGTTGCTGTTTTTTAATATTTTAACATCATTATTCTCCAAATTCGTCCCATAATTATCAGGAAAAATGAGGTCCGGTCACTCTCTAATGCCATTTTCCGTCTTTTTTTTTCTCTACAATGATGACATCAAGCCATCTGCAGAGCGCTCATCCCCATGTGTTGGGTGGACCTGTGCTCTCATTAATGCCCTCATACTGCCATCCATCTACCTGTGCCAGTCTGTCGGAGCAGATTTTGGCTTCATCTTTCTATCCAGGTGCTGTGTGTTATTTATAGCCACCTCAAAAACAGTATCACTCATTGTTCACGGTGACAGTTGCAAGACAGTAGACCTCTCGTGCGTGCGCGCACACACACACACACACATCTTGGAAATTGAAGGCTGTCTATTGGAATGCATTTGTCTTGTCTACATGCTGTAGTGTACTGTACACATTTGTACTGCACTGTACAAATGTGAAGAGATTTTCTCTGACTTATTTGTGTAAAAGAGGCTACCAGAGACTGTATATAAAGATGGATGACATGACCGCTCCCCAAAAGTGAAACCAAAACATCTCAATCGCCCCCTGGTGGCTGGCTGCAGTATAGGTCATAAAGCCATGTTAGCGGATGGGCCAAAATAAAAAGTTAAAGTACACATCCAATAAGTTTTCCCAAAGGTGGTTTCTGTCATTTTAGGTAGGTATCCTTCAAGTGTTGATTCTTCATAAATCATAAATGTAGTTATAGAGATATTATGGTGAGTAGTTGTTGTGTCTTTCTAGCCAAACGGCTACCGTGGTGCTAACGTAGCAGCTAGGTGGCTCATGCTAGCAAGCTGCGGCCGTGCACGGCTCGTGATTGGCTCAGGCGGGTGCGTGGGCGGGACCTCGATACCGCGGTTCCAGCCCCCCCGATCACTACTGCGCAGACTCCAAATGACTTAATAATCTCAAGATGGCAGCTCCTGTATCCAGGATATTTTGGCTTCACTTTTGTACAGTGGGAGGAAGTGGAGACGCGTCATCCATCTATATATACAATCTATCGTGTAATTCATAAGCAATAAAACACCCCATGGTGAATTCAATACACTTGGGGGGGTTTGCCGCCACAGCCTTACTTGGTCTGGTGTGACCAGTAGCAAACTTCACATAGCTGTGTATCACTGAGTTAGTTCACTGACTTTGCTCCCTCTTTGCAGGCTACTCTTGTTACACCATGTCGCAGCATTTATTATCAGCATTTATTAAAGTTAAATAGACTTGCCTTAAGGGCTGAACGAGTTTTATTGCTTAATAATCTTAAAACGGTTTTCAGATTTGATTGAACACATTGGATAGAAAAATGCTTACAGGGCATAAAGACAATATAGCCTCCATCAAACATAAGGCAAACTGCAGTTTATATGCACCTTGAACCTTGACCAACACCTGTCTTGATGAATCACTTGAGTTTCCTTTTTTATTCTCATAAATCCACGTCAGGTAAGTGGAACGTGTTAGCACCAGGTTCACACTTTTCCCTCTCATATGATTCATGTATATTCCAGAAATAAATCTGTCTAAAAATATACCAGCTGAGTAAATGGCCTCGTGATTTGTCTAAAGCTGTCTATTGTGTTTACAGTGAGACAGAAAAATGCTTTCCTTTGTGGTATTCTTGGGAGACAGTTAAACAATCCTTTTGCAAACTCTCTTTCTTTGCTGCCATGAAGCAGATGCGCTATGTCGTTAAAAAATGTTTCTAATCTTCAAAATAGCTGACAGTTGTCTTGGCTTGTTAAGAGGAGGTCTGATTTTTCTTTTCATCATGGGCTTTATCGTCAGCTGTAGTGGGTTTGTTTCATTGTGTTGCTATAGTATGTGTGGAAAATCTTCTTTCTGGCCTGTATACAGATATACTGTTCTGTCCAACAGCTGATATGTTGTTTATGTTGCTGTTTGCTTGCATGTGCAAGATAAAAGGAGAAAAATAGAGTGCAGTTGTGCATTGAATGTGTGTGATTCCTTCCAGTGCTGTGTGCATTTTGTCTGCAGACTCCCATTTTATCAGACAGCATCCCAAAGTTTGACTTGGTGCAGAGTTATGTAACTGTCTAACTGTCTTATGGTGAGTTGGGACAGTGGAGACTTTATGATGAAAACACTGTTAAAGACCACTGCGGGTCCCTGAGCCACAGTTTTGGAACCACTACTTAAAATTGTAATGCAGCCTAATTGTGAGCTTGGACTTAATACATGTGCAGTTCTGAGATACTAAAGGACGATGATTTGGCAATCAAAAGTGGACAAAAGTAGGCAATGTGGAAACCACAGCATTACACCCGTTATGAGATTGTTGAACTATGGATATTAATATGTCCACCCCACTTTTCTGGGAAGGATTTCTGTAGATTTTCTTTAGAAGGAACCTTTTATAAAGTAAAGAAAAATAAAAGTATATCTATCTATCTATCTACAGTATCTATATAACTTGGTATAGATAGATAGATAGATAGTAACTTTATTGATCCTGAGGGAAATTCAAGTTTCCAGCATCACAGTTCCATAGTGCAAAACATGTTAGTAAAAAGGCAGTAAAAAAGTTAGTAGTGCAAAGTAAAAAAAAAAGATCCCAGATATAAAAATACAAAGAGATGAAGAAAACTGTTCAAACTGAATATAGTGCAGGGTAACAGCTGTGCTACAGGACTATTAAAAAAGTGAATATAGTGCAGAAGAGACTATTAAAAATGAATATAGCGCAGGGTAACTCCAGTAGCGTAGTCTATTAAAGTGCACTGTGTGCATTATTATTATTATGTGTATTGTCAAACATAGGCTATATAGCCTATTATTAATTATTATAACATTATTAACTAATCTGCTTTTTATTTATTACCAGACTGACTAACCTAATCATTTAAAAAGGTTGCTTTATTTTTTTTGCTCGACCAACAAAAGCCAAAGGATATGCTATCAAATTTGCAATCGATTAAAAAAGAGGAGCAATATGTTATTTAAATAACATATTATAAATTAAATTACCTGGTAATTTAGTCCCTTTTATTCATAAATCAATTTGTAAACAAATTGATCAATGCCTGTTTTTTATTGTAAAATTAGTTATTAATTAAACAAATATTTGACATTTTTTTCATAAATTATAAATTATTAATCAATTACCTAAACTGTTGATAGGACTAGATGATGAATGGACTAATAGTTTCATAAAACATCAACCATTGACCAAGACATTGAGAACACACCATCATCATCACCAACACCATCAACACTCACTCACTCATGCGCGCTCCCGCCATCAACCGTGTGCACGAGCAGCGTTCCAGCGCGTGCTCTCTCTCACTGCTGAAACTCTGGAGTTGATGAGCAGCAACTAGTATCAGACTACCAGCCGGTTAACAAGTCCACACCGACGAGCTCCTGCGACTCAATTTCGACTAAAAAAAAGTCCACCTTCTGGGAAATAAACTATGGACACAAAGAGAGTGGAGACCGTCTCTGGCCGGGTGGATGCTGCTGCTGACTCGTCGCCTGGTAGGACAGTGGTCGCATGTTCTCATTATATGGTGATTTATTGGTGTTCTTTGCATGAAGAAAACGTCATGCAAAACTCCTAGCACAAGACAATTAATTTAACGTTGCCTTACTTATCAGTCAAAATAGATATCTGCTACAGTGTAACTTAAATGTTGTGTGACTAAAGGAAGGACCACTCTTTAATTCGGCTTGAATATAGTTTAGAAAGTTGAAATTTAATGTAAATGATTGACAGGTGAAGAGCGTTACAGCTCGTTTTCTCTGTTGTTAGCATGTGTTGAAAGGCAACTTTAAATTGATGTTTTTTTGAATGGAGTTTGGCGTATTTTTTAAAAGTTTAGCTTTGCAGGCTCTGCAACATCTTTGGTTTGTTTTGTCACTGCGAGGTTAACTGTATAGTCATGTCTGGACTTTTGCCTTCTCTTGAAAGGAAAATGGTTGGTTGGTGGTCATTAGGAAGAGAGACATTGGCCATTTCTATCATAAATTCAACTGTGCAGCAGCAATTTTGTTCTGTTTCTACTGAATACTTCCACACACTGGGCATTAACATTTAGTTTTAGTTGGTGAAAGGTTTGTGTTTATCTGCCAATATGGCCACACATCTTGTATGCAGGAAACATCTGAACCCTTTTGTGATCATCTAATTTGAGTATAGCCTACATGGGCACATGGGCATCCTTGCATCCTTGGAATAAAAAGGAACATAATGGATTCAGTAGCATAAATCCTCTCCTGGCTTGGGGGTGGGGGGGGGGGGGGGGGGGGGGGGGGGGGGGG
>CAKAOI010052064.1:0-21283 GCA_916701655.1 Sebastiscus albofasciatus
ATATTCAAAATATAGCGAACACTTAATCTGATATTGATTTTTTCAGGTGGCTAAAATAAGTTTTTCTGCTTCTCCCGTCCACAGCCCTTTACCTCGCCGTCAGACAGCCCTTTACCTCGCCGTCAGACAGCCCTTTCCTACGGTTAACTGAAACCGTTGAATTACTCTCCTCAAAGCCACCAGACTCCATTGACAAAAACAGTGATTTAACCTCTCAGAGCAGGGGAGTTGCTGGTCTACCGCTGCATCGATCGGTTAGTTAGTTTGTTTGCTGATCCTCAAAAACAATGTATATTGAAGCGTTCGCTCTGTGTTTACTTGTGTGTCTCAGGTGTTCGCCTTCGTGGCCACACTCCTCTACTTCATCCACACCATCCTCTCCTCCATCCGGTGGAAAAACTACTGAAGAGCGAATCACAGACCTGAGTGTCCAAGAAGTATACTGTGCATCCTGTGTGTGTACGTATGTGTGTGTGTGTGTGTGTGTGTGTATGGTGGAATTACCCACAACTGACATCAAGCTGGTCAGATATGAGGGTATGAGAGTTTGCAAATTTACTTTAAATTTTCAATAATTGTCTATGTTTTTTGTGTTCTCCGTTCACCACGGAGGCGTGTGAGAAACTGATTTTATGTATTTGTTTTTAATCTCATCACAAAATATCAAGTCAAATAGCAAAAGTGTCTTTATGTAATACATAAATCATTGGCTAAGGACTATAATTTAAAGAAAACTCACAAGTTTACTTGCAGTAAAAACTAATAAACTAGTAGTTTACTGAGAGTATATTTGTGTGTTGAGTGTACTTTCATGAACTAAAAAGTGGGCTACAACTATTTAACTAGTATTATAGTTTACTTCATAATATAGTTGCAGTACAAAATACAAGTTGTGTACTAAAAGTTTACTATTCTTAAATTTAAAGTACACTTAAAAGTATACTTTTCTAAGCTAAAAAGTGGGCCAATTTAGTCCCAAGGAGTACAGAAGTAGTACACTTAAGTATACTACTATACTATACTACTATTAGTATACTTACTACATAAAGTATACTTGGGAATGAACTTAACTTCATTTTATTTCATAAAACACTCTTGAAGTATACTACTTTTTCGTAAGGGTGTACCCAAATGTTAGCAAAATAATATGAAATTAATAATTTAAATTGGTAAAAGTGCTGTGAGCCCGATATAAGATATATATTTACCTTTTTTATTTGAGCCACTGATCATTTATTACATAAGAGAAGGTGTCATATTTATTAGTCTTTTGACAGACCCGTGGTGTAAATGTTGAATCACAGAGGTGCTGGTCTGTGTTGCCTTCAGACAGTTTGCTTCCAGTCTTAAATAAATGAAGTTTAAAACCTGTTTTGATACCTTTATTACGTCGTATGTTCTTACATCCAAACGTTTGCCTCCTGCTGTGTGATTCATGATCAGACTTACAGATGTTTGTTTCTCTGCAATAACTATGAAGTTGTAAAACACGTCTTACTGATCTTTAGATTCATTTTTTTTTAACCACTGCCAATAATCGTTTCTTTGTCATACAGAACTAATTCCAACCAATCGTATGGCAAATTTGTATAGTTTTGCCATTTTTGTATTCCCAAGATTAAAACAAGATGTGAACATAACAGAGTCTTTGTTTTATTCTCTCCACTTCCTCCCTGAAACATTTCAACAAATGAATTCACTGCAGCCTCAGAGTTGTTGTGTAAATCCAGTCACACGTGTACAGTACACCAGTGAGTACATATTTACCACTTTCCTTTCAATATTTAAAGTTGACAAGCAGGATAAGAGTCCTGGAACTATTACAGTAGCACACCTTCAGAGGCAGAGCTGCATTTTAGAAAACAAGTTGGTGGAAGAACAACAACAGCGAGACAGTTTAGACCAAACGGAGCAGAAGAAACATTAAAGACGACGCAACAGAGGACAGAGGAGCTGGGCCAGTATAAATAGTGACTGATGGGGACGTGAGAGCAGGTGAGCGGGAGGTCAGGTGATTGCAGGGCTAACGAGGGACAGGTGAAGCTGATCAGGGCGGGGCTGACAATCACAACTGGCGGGAAAACACACAAAGACAGGAAGTTAAGTGATCTGAAACGAGAGCAGACATGAGTAACAAAATAAAACAGGAAACATGACAGAATAAATGTAACAAAACAAACAAACATAGCGTAACCTAGGGACAGGGAAGATTATCACATTTGTGACTGATGGACATTTGTTTCTCTGCAGTATCTATTAATATAATATAATATGCAGGACTTCTCTCTGATGAACATTAAAGCACAGACCTGCATGCGTCATAATGAACCTGAAGAGCAGGACAGGTGATGTAAACACACAGGTTAGAGCAGCTATTCTCAACCACTGGGCCGCGGCCCACTGTAGGGCCTCAGAGCACCACCTAGTGGGCCGCGGAGGTACTGACAAATGGTTGGATTAACCTCTTCAAAATCCAACTATTCTGTTTTCAGAGGATGTAGCGGGCGGGTTTTAAAAGCTAGAGGAATGATACTGGAATGATATGAAACTAAAAATCCTAATGAATCCGTCGGTCCCAACCATGCCATGCTAGCTTTTTGGGAAGGAGGCTAAATAACACTTCAAATTTTGGTGAGGAAAAACTGGAATAGTCATTTTCAAATTGGTCCCTTGACCTCTGACCTCAAGATATGTGAATGAAAATGGGTTCCATGGGTACCCACGAGTCTCCCCTTTACAGACACATATGTCTCGGATGCAGTGACACAAAATGGAGCATTTCTTTAAACGAGAAGTGATGTTGGAGACAACCCTGCACCGGTAAAAGCTCCAAAGCGTGTGGTGAGGAAATATGACCCTGAATACTTTGGATTCATATTGGATGGCAGTGGTGGGTGAGGGTAAGCTGAATATTACATTACACCTGACAGTGGACACATATTTATAGCCCGGTTTGTTATTTATTTGGGAAGGTGGTCCTCGGAATTGTTTTAACAATCAGACGTGGGCCTCAAGTTACAAAAGGTTGAGAAGCCCTGGGTTAGAGGATCACTCTGCTCCAGGTGAGGCTTGAACTCACAACCTCAGCATTGCTCTGCAGATTACTGTTTTATAAGTACCATGCGCTGACCGATTGCACCACTGGAGCTGAATATTAAAAGGAAACACACATATAGCTTACTGCAGTTTATTCAATACCTGTACACACTAATGCACTGGACATTAAGCAGGAAATCAAAACAGGATGCACACATGTAATACATTCAAAACAGCCTGTCAATCTCTAAACTATAATTTATCTTAAATTGTAGAGATGGAGCAATGTTTGAATTCTAATGAGAAAAATTAATACAAGTTGGAAGCTTTCACATTTTGGATTGAAATCAGAGACAGACTGGAGTGTGTGTTTATTTTCATACGGTATCACACCACCAGCAGCATCATCAACAAACACACAAACTGATCACAGATTTAGTTAAACCATTATATGTAAAGAAGCAGAAATAAGCTCCAGTGGCGCAATCGGTCAGCGCGCGGTACTTATAAGACAGTATGCTGCAGAGCAATGCCGAGGTTGTGAGTTCGAGCCTCACCTGGAGCATTTCTATACTTTGTTGGACCATTACAGTGTTCCTGTGTTGTAAAGCATGGAGCTGTTGGCTGCATGTATTGGTGTGTCCACTGCAGACATACCGTGCATTTAATGATACATTTGCAACATTCATCCTCTGAAAACCAAGATCAAAATAAAGTGGTGATACAGATACCTGTGGGTTTATTTATAATGATTTATTCATAATGAGTTAATGAGGTTCTAAGCTAATCGACTCCTCTAGCTCCATAGTTAACACACAAACATGAGTGGTATCGATCTTCTCATCTAATCATGTCAAACTAGACTGTAATTATTTTTCTATGTCATTTCCATGATGAAGTGGGTCTGGTTCCCTCTACTACTATTGGACTATAAAACCTTACATTTAAGTCAAATACGATGCCTTAAAGGGACTGTATGTACGTTTTTAAACGTTTATCTGTGGAGTTGTGTTGGAGTCTGAGTTGTGGTGGAGGCTGGTTGTTTGTCGGCGTCAGCGGACTCCATTTCTAACTGAACATTAGCTATCGTTGCATGCTGTTAGCCCTGTAAGAGGAGCTGAAATTAAAGGCTCTCGCAAGCGTGCATGGTGTCACATCTGTTGAATTTTATAGAGAAAAAAATTAAAGATGTCCCCCACTCTTCACATTAAAAGCATCTACAGGCTGAGAGAGGAACCCAGAAAGTTGCAGAAGGTCTCATTTTTTAGGTTAAGTTACAACCTGTCCACACATTGGCAATAAAAATGATTAAAACACATTTATACGTGTAAAAACTTACATACAGTCCCTTTAACCTTAACCTCCCCGAGAAAAGTCATTCAGTTCAGTGTTTGTCCAGACGACCAACAGCTCAGTGAGACATCTTGTCAGGGAAAACTACAGTTCATGAGTAAAGCTGCAGTTTTTTCATAATCTCTCTGTTATGGAGGAAGAAGGCCTCCCTGCTGTCAGAGTTCATTAGTTTACAGATACAACCTACGTTATTTAATACGACAGAAAGGACATATCATACACGTTCTTACAGATCTGTACTTTATTACATTTTACAACAATTCCACGTGGATGAGGACGTTTTAGAGAAAACAATATCTATGACGTTAATATTGGTGTTTACTGGGTGTATCTGGAGAAATGTGTTTTTAAATGAGACGTCTTCAGTTGGACAAACATGTAACTTTAGTCCTCTGTTGACAAAATCACAATCTACTAGATTTGGAGTTTTCTTTATACAAAAACTGATATTTTGTTCAAGAGCAAATGTTCTTATTCCTCATATTTCATTTTCAGCCAAAAATCAGACCCTCCCCAAGTGTGACAATCCCGGCCTCTACCAGTCCAATCACCGGTGTCCTTTCACGCTACCAGATGGTGCGTTTGACGCTCGCCCAGATCGAGCGTTTGACTCCCTGCGCGGCCCGTACGTCGTCCCAGTGCAGCCGGGTGTTGGGGATCTCGTCTTCGGAATCCGGGGTGGGTCGCGCCCCGTCTTTGGGACTCGCCACCACCATGGGCAGCGGGCCTCGCTGGTCCTGAAACTCGACCACGTGGAGCTGCTTCTTGTCGGCCAGCCTCTGGTGGATCTCCTGCAGGGTGGAAGAAGAAAAAGAGGTACAGTAGATGTTAGCGAAGAGAGATGTGACGGTGGAGACGGAAACCGACATTAACAGCTCCAGCGTATAAATCATAATGTACACAGAGACCATTTCAGAGGTTAAATACTTAGCTGACAACCTTAATGTTCCTCTACATCATAAGAAATTCAATATCAGAGTTGATTGTGTCTTTCTGATCACATTCTCGCTGCCTTTTTCAGATTTCCTGAGATGTTTAAGTCCCTTTATTGCAGAGAATTAGTAGAGAAATCTCTCCCACTGAAGACGCCTCCCTCTATGCCGACATGACTTCACCTGATTGGCTAATCCAGTGAAGAAGGCCCTGGTGATGTTGAGCAGATTGACGGATCCCTCCACTTTGCAGTACAAGTCCTTGATGCCGATCAGCTTGCTCATGGTGATGATGGCCCGGTGGCAGTGCAGACCGTAACCTGCAGACACACAGTAGATATGCACACATGATTGAGCTCTGGGGGTGGACAATATAAAGACTTTTATCATGGTATATTTCATTTTATTATTTTGATTTATTATAGTGTGATATAGTAAATTATCTGGAAATGTTGCACATAAATAAACAACAAACAAAAAACAACAAAAATGTCCAATTAGCAGGACAATATTCAATTAACACCCTTCCAACTTGTTTTCCTTAAGGGACATTTTCTATCATTGAATAAACTGACGACTCAGTGACATGTTTTATGGATATTTCATATTAAATTAAACACATAAGAATAACAGAACAGAACAACTAATGAACTGTACAATTAACCCAAACGGTGAACACAATAACTGCAGGAAGTTTGTGTAAAACGAGCAATTTGATGAATTTTGAGCAGATTATTTCCTGTGAATCCTGGAAATTGATACAATTATCAGTATCATTTTTATTTTTTTAACTATCATACATACTTAATTGGCTCTATTTTTGGACAAATGCAGTGTTTTATTCTCCCTGACCCTCCACATTGTTCTATTAGCTCTTTGGTCGTTTTAACTGCGTACTTTTCTAATGCAGTTTTCTTCACAGAAATGAATGAAATGCGGAGCTATCTTAAATTCAAAAAGGCCTTGTGACCCCCAGTGAAGCATTGGTGACCTTTAGTGGGGGTCGGGACCCCCAGGTTGGGAACCAGTGACCTACAGATTTTACTAGTCAATGCTCAGCAGCATGTGAAAATGTGAAATCTGTCTACATAGTAAAGTATACAATTCAACAGATCTAAAGAAAATATGTTCCAATATTACTATTATTATTTATTAATATTTACTCTGGCTTAAATGAGCTTTTCAGCCACATTCCTATTTTCCTTACATATTTCTTTCCAAGACGCTTCTTGGATTTGTTTTTGAAACAAACCCATAAACCTGACCTGTAAAATGAACTTAATTTCTATCATCGACACTCACCGTTATCTCACCGTTATCCTACCGACTAAATACTTAATGAAGGAGACGTACCTTCGTTTTGTTTCTTCATGCGGAGTGTCGTCTTCTTGAACTTGGATTGAATGTCATGATAAACTGTTGGAGAGAAAAACAACTTATTTAATAACGAATTGAATGAATTGGATGTCGACCAGGGAGAGAGAAAGAGAAGAATTCAAATTTAAAAAACAACTTTATTAATCCCACCAAGGGGGTTAATTAGTCAGGAGCAGCTTGTGCACAGAGAAACACTCTAAGATACAGACAAACAAATACACCAAGGAGGTAAAATGTGGAATCAAATCTATAAGTCAATAAATAAATAATGGTAAAAAAGAAACCCATGGAGCGTTTAGAGAGGGGATGAATGATTTTAGACGGCGGTTTGCAACACAGATGAAACATAACGGTGCCCTGGTGGCAACAGGACGTGACCTGAAGAAGACAAAGTGTTCGCTGCTTTCTGGAGGATTTGTTTCTTAACTGATGGATAATAAACAGACCAAATTCCAAAAAGTCTAATTGTTTTCACACCTTTTTGTACCGTTTCCAAGAGAAGGCGGCTGTGTTTTGTTATGCATCTATTCTCTTGTTCTCCCTCAGGTCTGGTGTTTCTCTACCTGCCCACCAGATGTCCTTCCACATGCCAGCGTCTCCTGCCGACTGCAGCAGCAGCAGATGTGGCTCATTAGTTATTCAGACACACAATCGGTCCCAGAGCGGCAGCGGCTGAATGAAACAGCTCCGTAGCTTCAGGTTAAAATCTTGTTCTCGTGTCTCATCGCACTGGCTGCTGTCCCTGCACCCTCTAGACATCCGGTTTGAATTTAATACTCGTAATGAATTAGGTTTTGTACTCGGATGCTGCAGCAACACGGAGGAAAGACTTATGGATGAAAAGAATAAAAAGAGGGGACGGGTGAGAAGCAGTAAAAATGAAAATGTGTCGCTCAGAGGACGCGTCCTGCTGGGTGAAGAAATCTAAAATGCAAAACTAAATGTCAAATAAACACATAAACACACGCACACGCTGCACATGGAGCTGAACATTTGCTGCGGCTGCAGGAGGTCCAGGTTCATTTGGAACAACGAGTGTGTTTTCTGTGTGATGTGTGACTCACAAACAGCGACGCAGTCAAAGCAGACAGACACTCGAATCACCACTTCGAGGTTGTCTGTCTCCGCCAAACCAGACAAGTTACAGTTTACATCCATGTCTGTCATAATTAGCATATGAACTCTTGAGTTATGATCAATGACATGTTTTGTGAGGTCACAGTGACCTTTGACCACTAAATTGTAATCAGCTCATCCTCGGGTTCAGGTGGATGTTCGTGCCAAATCTGAAGAGATTCCCTCCAGGTCAGCGGTTTACAGGATATTTTCCTTGAACGTCCCCTTACTGTACTTCTATCTAAGAAAAGCTGAAAGCTGAAATCCTCGAACAAAATCCACAATTTGAATAAAGTGATTTAATGTATTAAATGAATTAGTCATTTATTTGATTAAATCAACTTTCTTTAATGAATAGAACTTGTTAGTTTCATCAACATGAATAAACTGATGACGTCTTGTCGGACTCTCCAGCGAATGCAGATACATAATATGATCTTTTATTTTTGCAATAACTTAATTAATTTACTATAATATTCTATTTTTTTGTTATTGTGGTTAGATAAATGTAATTTATGTTGCTCTTGGTCTGCTGCTAGACCGCCCCGTTAATACAGCTGCGGGCCTCCCTTTGTGTGCGTTTTTGAAAGGCTAAACGCCAACAAATACGGATTGAAGCAGAATATTTCGTTAGATTTTGCTACTGATTAAGAAAAAATATAAATCTTTTTAAATAGTTTTACTCTTTATACATATTTTTGCATACATTTTCCAGTAAGTGAGTCATTATGATTTTGAGCAAATCTAATTATACCCCCTGCGACAACGTAGTCGGGGGTAGATAGCTCTCCGCGTGTCCATCCTCACGTCCGTCCTCCCGTCCGTCGGTTTGCGTGTCACACTTTCGTTTCAGAGCAGAACTCAGAAACTGTTTAACTTAGGAACTTCACATTTGGTATGATGGTTGACAGTGTGGTCTAGTTGTGCCTTTTGGGGGTTAGAAGTCCAGGGTGCCCAACAATTTAAAAATTACTAAAAAGGAGTCTGATAAAACAAATTCTTCATTCATCTGAGTTATGAACCCAAAAGATGACCTGCCTTCCGGCTCTGCAAAAATGTATAAATCTGCTCAACCTGTAGAGCATCAACAAGACAGACCAATGTTTGTCTTCTACTGACTTTATCCCGAGGAAGGTGAGCTAATATCAAGCTAGATTTTGCTCAATAGACTCCATTAGTTCCAAAAGGGCAAGATCTTTGTCCCTAGTATCCTTTAGTAGGGTTCAGGCAGTGAGCGGGAGTATGTGAGCCATGCTCCCTTTTGCCTTGTTTTGACAACCTCAGAGCAGACAAATCCTGGCGCACCCCCTGTGATCTTCGGCCCTGAGGGGGGCCCAGATCCCAGGTTGGAAACCATTGCTTTAGGCGTTCTTCAGATATAACGAGAATGGGACGAACAACCCGAAAACATAATGCCTCCGGCCGTGGCTGTCACCAGCGCGGAGGGATAAAAAGACAAATTCCTCCTTGACACACACTTTTATACTCCAGTAAGGGTGAGTGTTTTCGAACACTAAAAGTCAACCCTGAACCAAAAGGACTGGAAACTGTTTTGGTTGTTTGTCCAAAAGGTTTGAATTTCTTCCAACAAAAAGGTGGAAAATGGCAAAAAGAGAAACAACCGAACACGGTGCCACATTCAAATGTATTCATATTCCTTCTGGCCGTGTGTTGTTCCTTCATTTCTACTGAAGCCGCATGAATATTCACAAACATCCCCGGTCCTGGAAGAGAGGGAATACCGGTGCCAACAACAACTGGAAGGTCAGCGGAGCGGTTTGTTTTTCCACCAAAATATCATGTTTAGTGGCCAAGTCGGGGGCGTCCAGATGTTGGACAACACAGCTTAACAATCATGAAGACACACTGTTAATGATGTGGTGGAAGAAATCCAACATCTGGGCCGCCACCAAAACCTTGAGTGACCTTTCAGGCAGTCTGGATTTCAACTTTTTTTAGATATCTTACCGACTGTCAAACAAACAGGTTGAAAATCGTACAACTGTGCCGGTAAAGGTCACAACGGTGACAATGTGAGTGAGCAAAAGAGATGACAAGAATTAGAAGTCATCTGATCTGTCACAAAATGAAGTTTGACCACGGAGACAGTGAGATAATCCCCCAAACGGTTGTTTTTCTTTTTATAAAAAATAAAAAAGTGATGAGAGGACGAAGAAGTAAACAACCAATCACATGACGGTCCAGACAGGTCGCAGATGGCCGAACAGTGAGAGCTGGCACGTGGAAGGACTTCACTGTCTTTTCTATGAACATGCAAAAATTAAATATACCACAGTTCTGAGCTCAAACTGGGTGGAAATACAGAACCACACACACACCTCCCGTCTGGTGTCGGGCCAAAGCAGGAAGCTAACTTTCTCCTCCGGTGGGCGCGGCGGTGGCGGCGGCGGAGGTTGATGACTCACTCACTCACTCACATTAATCTCTCTGGCTTTGCTCTCCAGCAGCAGCACAAGTAGCCAAATGTCATTTCACAATAAGAAAAGTACAAGCGGTGCACTTTAACTCTCAGACCTTTATTCTTTTACATTAAATCGCTTGTATGAGCGCAAGCAGGAGATTTGAGGGGATAGTTCTGGACAAAGGGAGGAAGAGCAGGAGGAAGGGGAACTTAGAGAAAAGAGGAGGAGGTGGAGTGAAAGAGATGGAGAGAGAGGTAGAAGGAGTTGTAAAGCTATTGCGGATAACCCTGGCTCTGGAAGTAAACCCCCATTCATTTTATGTGACTCACAGTTAGAGCTCTTCTACAGCTTGGATCAGCATGAAACTGAATCATCAGCACAAACAATAATCAGCTGCGTAAGAAAACATCTGCTTCTTTCTTCGCTAAAAAGTTGAAGGGAATGAAAAAGGAAAAGTTAACAAACAGTCTCTCAGCTTAAAATATTCGTTACGTACGCCGCGCACATGCAAGTGAAAGCTAAAGATTAGGGTGTTGAGAAGATGGATAACACAGCCTGCAGCTTTAAGCAAGTTACTTTTGGATTCTGGGTCCATTCTGGATGGATTCAGGAACAATGGTGTTGTGTTTGGTTTTGAATTTGACTGGCTTCTTCTTCTTGTTGAGCCGAGGCTCACGGGTATGGTGGCATATTTAGAGCCGTTAGATGCCAAACTGATGCACAAAACAGAAACTTACGACAAGGAACTTTTAACTGGTTCTGAAATGATGCCTCTATGTGACCTACATAAGTAAACCAGACCATCAGCGAGAAGATTGGTTATTTCTATATAGTTATTCTCATCACGGCGAAACGATTTTCGGCACGCAGGTTCAACAGAAACTCCTTCAGCTCAGACTCCAGTTGGGCCTCCGACAGCGACCAGCCCGCCATGGACAGACACCTTCGGCTAGTCGTCGGAGTTCCGCCGGGAGGTTGAAAGCTCTGCGCCCGGCAGCAGCGGCTCCTCCTCCGGCGAGCTTCACCTCACTGGTCCACCATGGATGTATTAAGAGAACTGGATACAGCGTTGGAGGCTCTCGTTCATTCCTGTGAGAGTTGCTCAGCAGGAAGCCAAAATGGCTCGACTGCCGAGTGATAAAGTACCCGGATCATCCGGAGATCTTCCGCATCCATTGGGCCCACGGAGCAGGCGCAGTAGCGTTTCCTTTAACTCCACCTTCCAGCCCTCGCTCCAGCCTCGGTCTGGGTCTCACGCAAATGAACGGAGGCTATTAGAGCATGAGTCACAGACGTCTCTTTCCCAATGTGAGACTATGGGAAAAAGTGTTTTTTGGCCCAACGGCCTCACGTGACGGACACAGAAGTTGTAGTACCGCCGTTTGGCCGCTACGAAAATTTGCATCAAAGCCAGGCGCTCTTCCTGGGAGCTTGGCCCTCGCTGGGAGCCAACACCGACACAACGCTGCTAGAGACCCAGGCTGTATTGCTGGGCCCGCTGGAGGGAAGGGAGGCGAGGGAGGACCAGAACCAGGACTGAGCGGGGCAGACTGTCAGACCCTGCTGCAGTAAAATGAGAGGTTTTCTAAAGGGACTCTGGCAGCTGCAGATCTTTACGACACGAGGCGGTGGAAACTCAACCGCTTTTGCCGCAAAAATCGTCACAAAGTGAAAGTTCGTCATAGTAACGTAAAGTAACTACGAGAATATTGTTAAAATAATCAATCTGAAATAGGTACTTACTGGTCTGGTTGTTGTATCGCTCTATGTAGTACAAGTAGTGGATCGCTCGGTTCTTGGCCTGCAAATCACAGAAACACACATCGTCATTTGTTGACTGAAAGTTTTGTTATTGTCATTGTATTAGTATTAATTATTAAATACAATATTATTATTAGCAGAACACAAGGGACTCTCCAGGTGCTTTGTGGGACTGCTCTGAGATAAAGCCTTCATACATGGAAGAGAAGTGCCCTCGGTAAAGAACACACCATACCAGGATCCAATCAGATACATATTCTGGGTGTGGATCTTGTGGTATATGATCAGACAGAAGAGTCCAAATAATAGAGACAATATCAATTAATTCATCTAAATAGGAATTCAATTATTTAGATTGTATGTATGCATCAAATGATAAATGCAGATATTTGTATTCTGCACCAGCAGCTACTAAATGAACCTTAATGTGAGATCGTTTGTCAAAGTCTCCACACGGATAATAAAGAAATTAGTTCATCGCTCAGTTTTACTCAATTTAAATGTAAAATACAGAAATTCTATACTTTAAAGACATCAGGAATTCCAGAAATCAATGATTACTTAAGTTGGAATAAAAAGAACTGACCTTCCTCAGAGCCGTGTTTCTGTCTGCTGCTTTCCCCAACGCAAAGCCTGGAGGAGGAGAAACGTTCATTATGGTTTCATATGTTAGGAATGCTGCCAATTAAACTCAGTTTATTGTTTCAAATGTTGTTAAATAAGTGCTATTAATTATGAGCCCACATGAACGCTGTAACATGATGACATTTTAAATAAAGCAGCCCTCACAGACTCTGTAAAGAGAAGTTGAAGGCAGCATTTTTTAAATGCACTTGGTCGCTCACTTTCTGAAGAGCTTGAAAACTGTCAAAACTCTTTCCTACATTTCTCCATATTTACATATAAGAAGTTATTTTTCACTTTTTGCAAACACCCTGAAACTGTTCAAATTAGTTTTGGTTCTGTTCCATGTTTTTTAAAAACTTTTTTCTATTATTTTCTTTTCCGTTCCCATGGGAAACCGTGCTGCAGCGTCTCTGGGTGATCGTGGTTGAATTTTCAGAGAGGATCGAACCTGCGGCTCCGTTGCCGTTTCCCACGGCGACCAGACAGCTGATGGACCTCTTCCTGCCCTCCTTGGCCGTCATGTTGAACACACTCTTCACCTACAAAAACAACAATGAATAAACAATAAACAACAACAAAAGACTTTTGAAGTTAAATTAACACTTCTGGGGACGTTTACTTTGGAAACTATCTAAATTAATACAGTAACAATGTTTGATTTACGGCATGTATGTAGTCAGAAATGTCCTGAAGTCAAATAATTCAGTCAGGCATTATGTATTAAATCTTTTCCAGCAACCCAAAAATCAAAATAATAACAACTTTTCCCTCACAAATTAGTGGTATTTAATTTTTAATTTATAAGGGACGTGTAATGTTTTATACTTCTGGTTAATACATACTTGTATATATAAAAACCCCCAAAGCATTCAAATACTGATTTGGAGGTTGGTTACCATGGCAACGATCAAAGCTTCGAAGCACTCCGGTCAGCCTTATTCAGAAACAGTATGTTATTACTGATATTGGTCATCATGTGCTCTTCTGATTAGTTAATTTATCACAGCTAAATATCAACCAGTGGCCTTCATCTGTGATATGATGTCATTTGTCTAAACTAAACTGACAACTTAACAGGCTTGTTTTGTCCCGTAATGTAGAGGACATGTAGTAATCATGTATTCAGCTCATCTTCACTCTGATCCTGCTCGGTTTGTATTTTCTGCTCCAGTCGGCCCAATAAAGTTACTGAACCAACAAAAGAAAAGAGAGTGTGTTTGTGAAAACATCTGAAGTTATAACACCACAACAGATTGTTAAGGGATTTCACTGGTTGTGTGTGTATCAGTGTGTGTGTGTGTGTGTGTGTGTTGTCAATCCATCCTGTCCAGATTTAAGTGACTTTCATCGATCTGTTAGTAAACAGAGCAGTCATCCATCACGCACGCACGCACGCACGCACGCACAGCGTCCTGTCCTCCCTCGTGATCAACCATCTGCTACGTGGCTTTCACACAGCAGCAGGGGGCAGCGTTGATACACCACAGAGAGCAGGAGGAGAGCCGAGGGACGGGACGTGATTAGGAAGAGGAGGAAAGATGAGAAGGAAGAGAGAGTGGGGAAAAAGGAGGAGGTCAAACGGGGCAGGTCAGAGAGGAGAAGAAAATTAAATAATATAAGAGAGAAAAGTAGTAGAGGACAAGAGGGAGTAGAAGAAGAGATGAAAGGAAGGCAGGTAAGAGGAGAGGAGGAAAGGAAAATAGGATTTATTGCCTCTCTAGAACTAGAACTAACTTAGATTAGAGAATGAGGAGAGGAAACAAGAAGAAGGAAATAAAACAGGAAAGGAAACAGTAGAAGAAGAAAAAGGAGGAGGAGGCATCACACACTGTGTTTGAATGAGCAGTATGCATATTTAAGTGTGTAAATAAACATATGATGAAAAAGAGACAGTGTGTTGAACTGTGGAGTGAGAACATATACTGTAAGTGTGTGTGTGTGGCAGCTTGATAACAGATGAACAAAATGCTGACTCTGCAAAACACTTTACAACACACACACACACACACACACACACACACACACACACACACACACACACACACACACACACCTAGCTAGTTATACTTATGAGTTCATTAAGCCGAGTTAATTAGGATCATTAGAGCACTGATTAGACCATATTTTAATGTCGTAACTTCTCACGTAATGTGTTATGAATAAATGTTTTTTTTAAGTAATTTTAAGAAGAGGCAGACCGATTAATTGATTCATTCATTCATTAAGGCATTAATTAATAAATCAATGTTTGTCCAAATCATAGACTGTATGTAAGAAGTGCACGTAGTCACCATGACGTTACGTGACGTTTGTGGACTGCCGTTTTGAAGCCTTGAGTTCTGCATTTTGGCCGTCGCCACCTTGTTTTTTTTGCAACCAGAGGTGAGAGGGGGGAGCAACCGAACGCTGAATAAAAATGTTACAATTAATTGTTATGAAGTGAAAACACACTGTGAAAGGGTTAAAGTTATAAGAGGGAAACACGGACAACTCTCAGACCGGACAACGCCGTGGTAGCGACCTGTCAATCACAAGGTAGCCCCGCCCTAAAGCATCCCCTGCTTTGTGGTCTATTTGACTCTAAATGGGACCATAATTTACTAAATGAACATCATGCTGTATTGAAGAAGACTTGAAACTAGCGATTGAGACAATAAACTCATGTTTACAATGTTTACTGAGGTAATAAATCAAGAGAGAAGTAGGCTCATTTTCTCATAGACTTCTATACAACCAGAGGAGTCGCCCCCTGCTGGCTGTTAGAAAGAATGCAAGCTGAAGACACTTCTGCATCGGCTTCACTTCTCAGACCCGGAGGTTGCCCACTGGTTTATACTAAGACTAAAACTGTCTTCAAACCCTGAGACCAAAGTGACCTAAAACACCACAAACATAACTGTGCTAATGTCTCATGTTGTGTATAAAAAGGGACGCCCCGTCCTGTGAACAGGATCCAGGTATTCTACGTGTTTTGTCTCTGCTGCCTCGCTGCTTGTGCAGAGACCACCAGCAGCCCTTCGGGGACTTTATCTGGGCCAAGAAACACACACAGCTCGTCTCGACGCTTTCCTCCCCGCCAGAGAGCGCAAGTGACAGAACAAGTGTTGGATTTCAGCTGAGGGGAACTTCAAAGTCAAGATCTGCCTTCAGCTTCACTCGTTATGCAACACACATTTTAGTAAAGGATTTATAATTTGACTGCAGGGCCCTCAGCAGAAGGATTGGGGTCAGGGCAGCAGCAAACACCAAAACACAGCGCTACAGTCCTGATTTCTTACCTTACTCTACCGTAAACAAACATGTTAATAGAATATATTCAGTAATTACTAGGTGTTTTCACAGCTTAAATGCAAAAATATACACAACATACTGTGGCTGCAGGCCAATAAAGGAGGGCAGCAACATATCCTTTCTTGCTGTCAAGGAAACTCTCCGCCTCTGCAAAGATCCTGACCAGATGGGAGCCCAAACTCTGTTTTTGTAAAATCAAAATCCAACAAGTTATTAACTCTCATGTTTCAATGTGACTTGCAGCTACTCGCAGACAGTTTCTATCAGAAATGCCTCAGTGATGTTGAGCTTTCGTCATTTTAGGGTGAAGATGCAGCAGTTTTTGGCGGAGCATTAAGCAGCAGAGCAGATGGGGCTGAGTTTTTCCCTGCGCCGGACGGGCGACAGCATGGCGGTGGGAGGATGCTTCTAGCTCGCTCTCGCTCGTGTTTTCATCTCTTATTTTTCTCAATCTGTTGCTGCGTGCCTCCCTATCCGTATCGGCCTATGTGAGCTGCAGCGCAGGGGAGGAGTTGTCACCACGTGGAACCAGAAGGCGCTGCGAGAGCACAAACCTCCGCCAACGCGAAACACTGTTCAACAACTACACGTCGTTTCTTTCACTTGGACTTGAAGTCGATGTCTTGACTCTGCAAACACACTGAAGAGTGAAGATGAGTTTATTTACTGCACAACTGAAGAGATTTCTTCCACTTGACGCTGTACAGGTCAACTCCTTGTAGAATTATGACATACTAATATCTGACTACATGCATTTTATCTGTACTTAATATCATGTCTACTTTTTGTCATGGCTTGCACTGACATTTCTGTTCTGTAATCTTCTCTGGAGTCACACCGGAGCAGCACTTCAGGCTGTTGGTAAAGGTTACACCACTTATGAGACAACAAGATACTAATTGCAGGGAGAGCATCTCTCCAGGGGAGCGACTGATGCTCACTTTGGTTTTTGGCATCAGGTGAGCACCAATTAGTCTGGCTTAATCAGGTCACAGTCCAATTGTGAAACACATTGGCATTTAAACAATATGATTAAACACAAGAGCCCGTCCTTTCAGTTTTCGGGTTGGTGTCGCGACATTCAGCGATGACGTTGGAAATCTTTTAGATAACACTAAGCTACGCTTTCTGTACTCCAACGCAACAACACCGACACTCCTCTCTCCAGCTCTCTGGAGGGTCCTCTCCATAATGTTGTCAGACACTTATAATAACAATCTGAGCCTGTCAGCGGCAAAAACAAACACTTTTAGTGGACGTTCATCGGCGGTGAGGAGTTGCTCCGAGCGATTACATTGCAGCCAGTTTAGCGGCTGCTGGCTGCAGCATTCTTGCTCAATACTGCACCAATTTTAGAAAATGTTGTCCCAATTAGTCACTTCAGAAGAGGGATCAAGTGTGCACAGATACAGGCACAAATCAGGGCTGTGTATTGGCAAGAATCTGGCGATACGATACATCATACAGCGGTAAAGAGTCGATATATTGATACTGTAAGCAAGGTGATATATATTTTTTTGTCACTGTGAATTGTATAACTACTAACATGTTTTTACAATGATGTTGTATTACAACTTTACATTGATACTGATATTGCAATTGGGATATGATTTGCGATATTAGAGAGAATGATCATTTTTACATCATTATTCTCATTTTCAATAAAAAAGAAAATGATTATGGTGTGATTTGTTGCGGGGATCTGTCCCAAACAAAGATGTTTTCTTAAGTCTGTCAAAATATGACGTGTAGGACGGGACATCTCTGACAACATTTAATTTAAAATGGGATTTTGACACACATTTAACAAATATTGCAACTACTGCGATTTGAAAATGGCAGAAAGACACATTTTGATTAATTGTGCAGCCCTATTTTCTATATATAAACACACATATTCTCTATATATTTATATTGTTTCTCTATTAGGTTGTGGGGTGTGATATAGATACTCTACATAGATACCTTAAACAAACATGTATACACACATTGCTGTTAATAAAGTATATATAGTATTTACTAGGTGTTTTCACAGCTTAAATGCAAAAATATACACAACAAACTGTGGCTGCAGGCCAATAAAGGAGGGCAGCAACATATCCTTTCTTGCTGTCAAGGAAACTCTCTGCCTCTGCAAAGATCCTGACCAGATGGGAGCCCAAACTCTGTTTTTGTAAATCAAAAGTGATTAATTCTCATGTTTCAATGTGACTTGCAGCTACTCGCAGACAGTTTCTATCAGAAAAGCCTCCAGTGATGTTGAGCTTTGGGCTCTACATTCGTCGTTTTAGGGTGAAGATGCAGCAGTTTTTGGCGGAGCATTAAGCAGCAGAGCAGATGG
This sequence comes from Sebastiscus albofasciatus, assembly GCA_916701655.1. Classification (NCBI taxonomy): domain Eukaryota; kingdom Metazoa; phylum Chordata; class Actinopteri; order Perciformes; family Sebastidae; genus Sebastiscus; species Sebastiscus albofasciatus. The sequence goes on from CAKAOI010052064.1 coordinate 18,258, forward strand.
GGCTGAGTTTGTCCTCCACCGGACGGGCGACAGCATGGCGGTGGGAGGATGCTTCTAGCTCGCTCTCGCTTCTGTTTTCATCTCTTATTTTTCTCAATCTGTTGCTGCGTGCCTCCCTGTCTGTATCGGTCTGTGTACGTGCAGCGCAGGGGAGGAGTTTTCATCGTAAAATATACTGCCTACTGCAACATGTATTCTATATATATATATATTCTATATATATTTCCTGGTGTTTCTATATGTTTTGGTAGCGTGATCGCCACCTTGTGTTATATTTGATGACCAGCAGGTGATAATGATTTAAGTTGACTACTGCCTCCACAAGAAATGCCTGTTTTCTCTTCCTGAGGTAGATCTTTACAGATTGAAATGTTGCCTTACAAGAGAAATTTCAAGCCTGATGGTCCGTGTCCACAGCCTCCGTCCTTTCCACGCTTCCCATTCATTGCCTATGTAAGCAGCCACGCAATGCATTCTGGTAGCGTAGCGGCGCGATTAGAGAGACAGGGCGTCATGACGCTCGCTCCTTATTTGCATAAAGCTGAGATCTAGGCTACTTTATGCAAATCACCTGCATCCGACCCGCCGCTTCTTGAAACTTTCGAGAAACATTTATTTCTCGCATAAAATGTCAGTGAACTATTTACGTGATATAAGAGAAGGAAGTTTCCAAAATGAGCTGCCATGTTGGTTCCGGTTTGGGAGCAGCAGCCCACGAGGGAAAGTGTTCGTCCAATCAGGTGTCTTGTTTCTAGTGGCAGCCCATCAAGCGTCCAATGCTGGGGAGCGAGGCGATCCCTCGCAATAAAGAAAACGCCCCAGTGGACGCGTACACCATAACGGTGTGCAGACCTCCTTTGTGACGCCCATTAGTCACTTAGACAATAAAACATGGGAAAATAAGGTCCAGGTTGACAAATATTGAAGTTAATCTTTAGTGGACAAAGTGCTTTTTACAGTTGGCCTCCCAGTCACCCAACGATGGCGATGGAGCTGCCTTGCTATACATTATACTTCAATCTTACATAGTTGGAAAAGCACCATTAACTGGTCCGAATGGGATTCCTGCTACACTAGTTTATTGTAATTTTCGTGAAGTCTTCATGAGCTGCTGCAGGATTCCACTTCTTCACATTACATATATAGATGAGAGAGGTTGTGAACTTGTAACAGCCTGTATCAAATACATAGGTAATGCTTTTAACAAATTAATAATCGCGCCGTATTAATGCCCTTTATGTGAATTTCACTTTAGATATTAACTTTTGTCCGTGCCTCGGTGAGCTCCGCTTGGCTTTTAATCCAATTGGAAGTTCTCGTGAAGTTGCTCCCAACCGGCCGACTTTCATCAAAACTTTCAAGGTTGTTGGCTTCAGGGAGAGACGGAGAGGAAAAAAAGAGAGAGAGAGACAAAAACCCTGTTGTGACACTGACGACGCTCCATCTCTGTTAATGAAATCACTGAGTCCTGTCCAAGTGGCTGCTGTACCTGGAGAGAGGCCATGAACATCACTTTTCTCTCTGTCGCTCTAACTCTCCTCCCATCCTGTTCTTTACTGTTACCTTTGCCATCCCTCGCTCTCTTCCTCATCTCTCTGAGGTCCAACTGATTGTAATTCTTACTGACTGGACTGTGCCGGGGACGTGCACATCCTACTTGATGGATACTTTTGGAGGCTGTAGTTTGTTTGTTTGTTATTGTGCTGGATTCAATCCTACATGATGGTGCTCGTTTTTCATTTGATGTTTCTTTGCACCACACAACTCGACCCAAACCTGCATTATTTCGCCACTGTAAAGTTGCTCTTAGCATTTCCAGCCAATGTAAATCTGGATTTATAGTCGACACAAGAGTGTGCCCTATGTTCCCCACAATACATGAAAAGATTATCCTTCACATTTTCAGCCTATTTCTCTCTTGATTTATTACCTCAGTAAACATTGTAAACATGAGTTTATGGTCTCAATCACTAGTTTCAAGTCTTCTTCAATACAGTATGATGTTCATTTAGTAAATTATGGTCCCATTTAGAGTCACATAGACCATAAAGCAGGGAATGCTTTAGGGGCGGGGCTACCTTGTGATTGACAGGTCGCTACCACGGCGTTGTCCGGTCTGCGAGTTGTTTGCGTTTTCGTCTTACAACTTTAACCCTTTCACAGTGTGTTTTCACTTCATCAGAGTTAATTATAACATTTTTGGTCGCCTAAAAATGTCTTATTCAGCATTCGGTTGTACTTAGCTCCACCCTCTCGTGTCACTTCTGGTTGCAAAAAAACAAGATAGCGACGACCATAATGCCAAACTCTAGGCTTCAAAACAGCAGTCCACAAACCAATGGGGTGACGTCACCGTGAGTATACGTCCACTTGTTGTACACAGTCTATGACTTGGTCCCATTTAGAGTCAAATAGACCATAAAGCAGGGGATGCTTTAGGGTGGGGCTACCTTGCGATGCAGCAAAGGGTCAGAATTGAACCCGCCAGACTCAGCCTATATGGGGCGCACGCTTTACCGGGTAAGCTAGAGGTCGCCCCTTCGTCTTACACCTTTAACCATTTCACAGTGTGTTTTCAGTTCATGAGAGTTAACTGTAACATTTTTGGTCACCGAAAACCGTCTTATTCAGCGTTCGGTTGTACTTCACTCCACCCTGTTGCGTCACTTCTGGTTGCAAAAAAACAGGATGGCAACAGCCAAAAAACAGGATGGCAACGGCTAAACACCAAGATGACGAAGGCCTAAATGCTGAACTTGAGGCTTCAAACCGGCAGTCCACAAACCAATCGCAGTAACTACATCCACTTATCTACAGTCTGTGACATATACAGTCTATGTAACATCTTTTCTGGTGGAAACCTGCAATCTCTAGCGCTGCAACACTGCCTTGTATCAGTCTTGTTCATCTGCTTCACGTTCTCCTCCCTTTTTACTTTCTCTTCAACTTCCTAACTCTCTTTTCCCACTCTCACAACTTTTCCTCCACCTCTCTCCGTCTCCCTCCCTCCTCCTCCTGCTGGATGT
>CAKAOI010052064.1:24339-72284 GCA_916701655.1 Sebastiscus albofasciatus
ACCGACCACCATATGAGAGAGAGAGGCGGCCACTTGATCACTTCATGTACAGTATATGTATGAATTTATTTTGGATTGTATGCATTTCATTTCATTTCATTTCTGCATTGCATCCATTTTTAGCTTGTAACTTTAAATTTGTTTGTTAAATAAACTTAAAGAAGTTGAACATTTAATTTCATTTTGCTTTGAGATGGTGAATCCAGTGTTGGTAATCCTCATTGAAGAGAACGGTGCTGCGTTTCTTTTATGTTTTTCAGTGCTAGCATGTTCAACCAGTTCAACATGATGTGCTCGTATATCACACTTACAAAAACGGCAAACTGCCTTTGAATCGACCCCTACTTGAGGGCGAATCAAATCTTTAAGTCCACTCTCTTTTTTCCCCGTCTTTGTTATACTTTCTTATACATATTTCGCCCATTTACAACCGGGCATTGTTAGCTAAACTCCATCAACCCGGGAAGATTTGTCTCACAACAACAACACTCTGAGCGTTGGCGGTCATTCATCTCTGTGTGTGTGTGTGTTTATGAGCGAAGGGGAGAGGTGGAGAGATCGGGGTTGTGTACGGATCCTGCAACAGGGACAAACTAGACCGGTATAGAAGAGAGAGACAGGAGCCCAAATAAGCAACTACAAGACTAGAAGACTTGTTGTTATTGAAGAATAGCCGCTAACAAATTCCTATAGATTTTTCACAATAAAAGCCCCCCCCATTATTTTGTTATTTAAAAGCTTTTATTATGAAGCCGGCCTCAGGAAGCACTAAAACACAGGTCAAAACTGAACATCTGACCTCCCCAAAACTGCAGCTGCAAAATGACACGAAATGTAGCGCTCAACTGCAGCTCTGCTTGCTCTGTAAGTGTGCCTCCAACACCACCCATGTGTACACGCCACACTGCATTTTCCACCTTTTTGAGTTTCCTGAAAACAGTTTCAACCCCTCTGAGGCTTTCTGCATCGTTATTCTGTACAGTCTCATTTAGTCAGAGAAGCGAGCTGGTACCGGGCCGCAAAGAGGCGATCTGACAAGAACCGATCATCCGTCCGCTCCCACCGGGTTTCAGCTCATTGTTTATCTGCTGGTGATGATAACTCAATGCTGTGCTCTTGTTTCCGCTGCCAAACCAGCTCAGTTCAAGGGGCCAAAAGATGTCAATTATTGCAGGTTAATTAGTTTTCTGTCAAAATGAAGTGAAAGGATTTTATTTAAACTGTCAAAAAGTTAATTCATGTGACAATTTTATGTTAGTTTGTTTGTGTGCAGCATGATGCTGTTTTTATTCAAGATTCAAGGCTGTTTTCTTAATATTTTAAGCAGTAGCTGTCTAGCTTTGTGATTTGACTGATAACTCTGAGTATATAGCTAACCGACTAATTATCTGCAACGACCGCAAACGTGTTTTTCATTCACGTCTCGTGCAACGGATCCGCTCTCATCTTAAACTCTGCAGCTGTCTGCACAGGCTCACGTTTTATGCTTCAAGTCTGTTTTTTCGACAATATGCGCATAAACGTGAGGTGTTGATGGAAAATAGATCAGGAATACTACTGGAACGACATTTGTGTCTTACCAAGGCGAGCAAATCAAACAATTCGTTATCCGTAGCGGAAACAAGGTTCCAAACTGAAGCAGTTGTTGATCACTAGAGGACGATTAAGAGGACGGGGAGTCAGCAGCAGACTTTCCAACCTTGAGACCTCAAAAATAGGGAGAATTTCAAAACCAAAGCGAAGCGTCTGGGGTTCCTCCCCAAGAATTTTTTTTGTTTCAGAGACTTTGTTTCCTGCATTCTGGTGACTTTTAAAGAATGCATTGCAGCATTTTTGTTAAATAGGCCTATTTTAATTCTCAGGAAAGAAGACTGAATAATTTGCCCCTCTGGTGTGAACTAGTGTGAATCTCTGGTATAAACTAAGTCAGTTTTCATTCATTCATTTTTTGCTCCTGCTTGAGTATTTTTTTCTCTTTGTACTCTTCATTTCTCTCTCCGTCTCTCACTCACTGAAGGCCCCTTTCAGACACAATGTGACAACGGCACTGCTGCGCTCTGAAACCTGTTATTTCCAATGGCACGCGCCACAATGGCTTTGCTGTGTGACCCCGGGGGAAACCGGGAGAGTGCGATGATAAACGGGAGTCTCCCGGGAAAAACGGGAGGGTTGGGGAGTACGCTCAGCCGTCAATAAAATAGGTTTTTCAAAAAGTATGAATCACCACGAGAGGTCGTTGAGCACACAGGCATAAAGGAGCACAGAAAATATCAGGCCGAAGGGTCTGGTAGTCTGTGAGATTATCCGTGGACAGACACGTGCACATACATGACTGATCACATAAAACACTCACCTCAATGACACGTGAATCAAAGTCCTCGTATGTCTCTGTGGAGAGAGGGAGAGAGAGAGAGAGAGAGAGAGAGAGAGAGAGAGAGAGAGAGGGGTGGGGGGGATAAAATGAAGCTTTTACACTCCACACAAACACATTTGGGCACAGGCAAACACGCTCACAGACACTATAAACAGATTAGACCGGGCTCCTGCCAGCGTAACAAATACCCAGAAGCCCTTGCAGCAGCGCAACGAGTTGACACTTCTCATTGTCAGTGACCTCTGAAGGATGTTACTCTCCCAACAGCAGCCTGTTCACTTCTAACCAATTAACAACAAACAAAGGAGAGCTGACTCAGAGGCTCCGAGGAGGACACACACACACACACACACACACACACACACACACACACACACACACACACACACACACACACACACACACACACACACACACACACACACCTCTCAGCTGGGACGTTAGCCCACCATCTGTAAGGAACTAAACCTGATCAGAGAAAAGCAACCTAGTTACAGCTCTCTGCACATCACACTCACCAGCCCCGCAGAGACAGAGACAGAGTGTGTAAAAGGAAGTGTTTGTATATGTAGGAGAGTGTGTTTCATGGTGTGAGAGCTTGTTAGCACGGCGACAAGAGAGAGGAAATACCAAGAGGAAACGAGAGGAGAAGAAGAAAGCTGCGGAGGAAGCAAAAAGAAACGACGAGCAAATAAGAGACTCGATTGAGGAAGAGGAAGGAGCTTTGCTTTACTGCAGAGCCTCGTCCCCCTCGACTGTCAGCAGTTTGAGGTAAACGAGCTAAACTCAATTCCGACGGCAATGACCACGATTTAAACAGGTAATAAGGCTGGGAACAGGAGGCCGGCGGCTCCGTCGGTGAATCAGGTGGAATTAAGCAGGTGTTCCTCCGGGTTCGTAATGAAGAGTTGATTAGAGATGCACCTTCAGAGACTTTACAACACGTTCAACCTTCAACACGACGTCCTGATATAAAGCCTCCTGCTACAGGAGGCAGGATGCTGAGGGGAAAACTGATAGTGTTGGGTCTACAGGGTTGATGCACTTCTTTTCAGAGCTATATTTTTTCTACCACCTGACACCTCGGGGGTTATACAGCTTCTACAGCTTCTACTGCCATCATGAGTCAAAATGTCCACAGAGAGGGAAGGTCTACTGCTTCTCTTACTAAATCAAAGTCAGACAGACTCACAGGCTGTTTGTTGTTGATCAAAATAAATTGATTACACTAAAAGTTCAACCATGTACACATCTCCATCCTGCAGATTTTAAAAAGCTTAAACGGCATAGTGGTGCAGAAGAAATGGAGAAAATATGATTAAAATAAGTTATTTTAGTAGTGCATGAGACAGGTAATCTGAAAAAAAATCATGTTCCTCTGTGTCCTCTGGTGTCCTCCGAGCTCCTAATGGCATCTGCAAGGTTTCACACAACGGAGGAAAACAACCAATCAGAGCTGATCTGGAGTCTGCCGTCTCTGAGCAGCTGTCAATCACTCGTGAACTCCGACCAAACGGTCAAACTAGGCAGCGCTGATCAAATATAAATCAATATTCTGTTAATGTAATGCCTATTTCTCTCCTCAAATGTTTTCAGAATCATCTTGTAGTGCACGGTTTAGCTGTAAAATGAGAAGATTTGTGACCCGACAGCCACGTTGAGATCTGTTGAGGAAATACCAAGCACCGCCCGCCAGCCGGAGCACAGCCAATAGGAACGCTCTCTCTCTCTGAAATGACCTGTGATTGGCCAAAGTCTCCCGTCACTGGCTAGATATTTTTAAATCCTGAAAACAGAGCCACGAGGAGGAGCAGAAGTCTAGTTTTCTCTCAGAACACTTGAATTACAGCGTCGTAGAAGTCTCTTGGCGGCGGGGAGGACGAAACAAAAATACAAGGCATTCCTCGTTTCTGTTCGTTGCTGTTAGTTTGTCACTGCTGCAGTGTTATATGTGTTTTTTAAATAATCAAATACAATGAAATCAAACAATCAAACTTTGCCTACAGTTTTAAGTTAATCTGAATGGTTAGATTAGTCTAGTTTAGCTTAATTACTAGGCAATAAATACAGTATATTAACAGAAAATAATGATTGTAGTGAACATCACTGGCTCCTGATCAAACACACCATCGATGTTCATGGACTTTTTCTATCTGCAAACCCACGTGACTTATTGTTCTGCAGTGAACTAGAAAAGTAAGTCTCTCACAAGCTCTGTGAGGTTGTACTTGAGCTAAATGCATGCTGACATGCTCACAATGCTAGCATGGTATAATGTTTACCAGGTTCATCATCTTAGTTTAGCTAGTCGGCATGCTGCCATTTGCTAATCAGCACTAAACACAAAGCAGACTGACCGATCGATCAACACGGCCATGCATGGCTCTGGGGAACATATAAACTATGGCAGAGAAACATTATTAAATGAAACATAATTTATATTTTGTAATATCTTTTAATCCTGACTTTTTATAGTGCTTCTTGTATTAAAATGTAATATATGTAATGTATGGGTTTTTTTTTATCTGGACTTTAAGTCTGCAATAAAGTTTGAATTGAATTGAACAAGAACGGAGAAGGAAAAAGACGAGGGTGTGGGAGGAAAGAGATAGATGGAGGAGGAGATGGAGGAGAGAGACTGAGCGGAAAGGAAATGGGAAGAATGACAAAAGAGTTAGAAAGGGAGGGACAAAGAGGAGGAGGGCTGAGTCGAGGAAGGAATCGAGATAGTGGAGAGAGAGAGAGAGAGAGAGAGAAAAGCAGAAACAGAGAGAGAGAGAAAATGTGACAGAGAAAAGCAGAAACAGAGAGAGAGAGAGAGAAAGAGAGAGAGCGAGAGAGAGCGAGAGAGAGGATGTCTTTCTAAATTAGGAAATTGTACCACTTGGCACTTTGGTCCCATTCTCATCTTCATCAGTCCTGATGGGACTCCATACTCGTCTCTCTCTCTCTCTCTCTCTCTCTCCCCCTCTCTCTCTCTCTCTCTCTCTCACACTGTATTATTCCTCTACTGCTTCATCCATCTCTCTCCTTATAGTTTCCATGTTTCTACACCGTGGGAGTGTTTGCGTGTCAGTTTACCTCCGTTGGGTCCGGGGTCAGGGGCGCCCAGGCTGATGCCCCCCCAGGAGTTTCCCGTCCATCCTCGTTCCCTCTTCACCTTCATCTTCCTCCTCCTTTCCCACTCATCCCTCTGACGCACTGCAGAAAGACACAGCCATCAGATTTAGCACCGAAGGCCCCCCGAGAGCACACGGAGGCCACCGCTGACTTCAAGGAGCACAACACGATGAGCATCAAAAGGTGCTATTTGTCATCGTCACATCAGCTGTGTAATGACTTTAACAAGTGAGATCACAGCGGAGACAAATTGGCAGCTTCCATGTCACACCAGCGGTGCTGTTGCTGCTTCTGTTGCTCAAAATTAAAGGTTCCCTGTGGAGCTTTTGACCTCTTGTTTTTCTACGAGTGGGTTCCAGTTTTGTTTGTCTCATGCATGAACACGCACACGAACACAATCCTGACAATTGACTCTTTGTTAAGCCCCGCCCCCCCACTGCTACTCCGTCAAGCTGTCAGAGCTGCATGGAGCAACACTGTCACTAACTGCATAAATATCTAGCTAATATTTGGAAAAACAAAAAAGTGATTTCAGAGAGAAGCAGACAGAAGAGTTTACAGGATGTGTTTGGAGGATGTATCAGGATGTCAAACTGATTCAGCAGCGAAAACAGGTTAAAAAGATAAAGATAAAAGCTAAAGTCTACAGATCACAGTGTAAAAGTCTAGTATACAGTTTACCTTCAGTAGCTTGCGTAGCATAGGGCTAAAGCTAGTTAATGATGTGCTAACGCACTATGCTAATGTTAGCTCCACAGGTTTTTAATATAGAAACGTAACGTTTTAAAAACGTCTATCTTACCTCTCCGGGTAACGAGTATCACTATTACACAACGTTTAACCACGACTAGCTGGACATCCACAAAACCAGCCTGAAAATGAAGGGAATCTGAAATGATGAGAGTCTACGGAGCACAGCCGTAAAGCTGTCGGACCCTGGTTTATTTTGTATATCTGCATGTCCAGAAGCTGAAGTGTGTATTCAGTGCATTCAGTCTAGTACCTAGTTCAGCCTGCATCTCCTGCTGCTCACTCTCTCCTCTTCGACTCATGCTCTGCAGAGAGCCGTCCTTCAGCACAGCAGCGTTCAGACCAGGCCAAAGAAAACCACCTCGACCTGTTGGTTAAAGACACGGAGAGAGGAAGAGGAGAAGAGAAATCAGGGAAATGGAAAACACAACATACAATACTACTCATGGAGAACTGAGAGAGTAGGAAATAACAAAACAGAACAGAGGTGGAGTATAAATAAATGAGTATATAATGGACCACAGATGTATTTGAGTTCGGGGTGTTTGCAGGTTTCAGAAAATTCATTTCAGTTTAAAATTTGCCATCTGGAAATGAGTTTTTGCCAAAACAAAGTCCAGCTAAACAGCTACTGTTTGCATGACAACAACAAGCAGCATCATATCATTCATTTGAACTGAGCTGCATATTTGGTTTGTGGACCGTTAACAAATACATTAAAGACATTTTAAGACACAGCGTGTCACACAGATGAGCGCGGATCATAAAAGAGCGATAAACTAGAGACATTTAGTTAAAATGAAAGCAAAAGAGAGAAGAGACACACTGTCACTGAGACTGAATGAAGACTGATAGATCCTCTTTAAAGAAAAGTGAAAACAGGAAAAAGAGGACAGGCAGAGTGAATGAAGGGGAACTCCTCTCCCGAGCAGAGCGCTGTCATAAATTAATCAACTTTAAAGGCACAATGAGCAGGATTTTCCAACCCGTTTGACACAGCTAACTCCAACGTAAACCCGTCCATGTCATTATTAGACGGTCGGAGTAACTGACGGAGTATAAAGAGTGAGAAAGTCCACATAGTCCACTTCTGAAGAAAGAAAATACTGTGAACAACAAGAACTGTTTCATGTTTGGAAGGTGCAGAACGGACCTCCAAGAAAATTCATACTTGTGTTCTTCATAAGAGATTTAAAGAAATTAGATTTTGTGAGTTTCTAACTCTTAATTACACATGGGAGAGTCAAGACAAAACATCTGCAGAGACCAAAAGAAAGACAGACGGATGGCTGATGGACATAGAGACACAGAGACACAGAGAGACAGAGAGACAGACAGACAGACGATGTCTCACCTTCTCCGATGTTCTGTCCTCGGTTCAGGTCTCTCTTCAGTTTGCGTTTGGTTCTTTTCCCTCGGCCCTTCCTGGCTCCGGCGCCCGACTCCGCCAACACACCTTTCCACAACTCATCAGCCGTCACTGTAAAAACACACACACAAACAAATGAACATAAACACAACAGCTGTAAAGATCTGTCAAATTGTTATCTTTACTCCATCCCAGAAAAGATCCCAAATGTTGCCGAACACACGACACTAAAATAAAATAAAATAAAATAAAGTAAAATAAAATAAAATAAAATAAAATAAAATAAAACAAAACAAAATACAGAGACTTCATCAACAAAATAGCACCGGTGCTGAGCTCTAAATTAAAACTATATACATGCAACTACCGTTAAGTTGCAGCCCTAAATAACTCCAATCTAATGAGATCAACGCAGCCTTCATTTTGTAGACTGATTTTTAAACTTGTCATTATGATCCTTGAAAATGTGTCTCAGCTAGTTGTCTTTCTTTCTTCCTGACTGAAAAGCCTCGATAATGCCAGCAGGACAGACACCCTCAGTTCAGTCCATCTTCTCGCCCTTTCCACCTTCCCAGCAGTGAGTTTAGCTCCACTCACTACGCCTCACACACAGCAGCCTCTGGATGTCATTTCTCAGGCATAATGCAGCTGAATTTATGCATCCCACTAAAGCCGGCTGTTCTGAGGATGTATGGACTCTGGGGGCTGCGAGGGCCAGGAATAAAGATGTCCAACAGGTGACATATGGGATCGCCTGGGGACTGTAATTAAAATACAATAAACTCTCGTTGTGTGCAAAGACCTGGCACCTAAAGCGGATATACAGTACAGCAGGATCAGTTTAGGACCCGCGGTATATCAACAGATTAAGAGCCAACTGAAAACGCTGCACATCAGTGAAAAAACTGGATAACAAAAGTTTAAATACAACCAAAACTCTGCTGAGAGTAAATATTATATCACGGAGGAATATGAGCCCAGATTCAGAGCGACAGGTTGCTGGTGTTTGAAATGTGTGTTTGTACCACAAACTGCAAACAGTGAGCGAGACATGTTGACACACACAGAACATTTGGTTGTCTGAGAAATGATGGAAATGGTAGTGACTGGAGTTAGGGAGTTAGGGAGCGGGAGAGAGAGAGGAAATGTAGGACAGCTCCATAAATGGCCATTTAAAAGATGTTGTCTAAACAAGCTGTGCTGACGTGCATCTGCTCCCCCAGTCCCAACAGAAAGAATGTGGACATCCGACTTTACACCCGTATGTGACTGTTGATCATCTCATTCAAAACCATGGAGATTAGCATGCTGCTATAAACATACTAGCCAACCCTCCTGATTCTCCCTTTTTGTCATCAGCCTCTCCCGGTTTCCTCACAGGGTCACAATTCTCCTGTATTTCTCCTCATTTATGACAAATCTTCACACTTGTTTTCCCTTTTTATTATCTCATCCTGTTTCTGGTGCTGTACTGTGTGTATAATCCCGACTGTTTCCACCCGGACGACAATAGAGCGACACCTAATGTCGTTTCCTGTCGGAGGAGAGCTGCTCGCGAAACAACAAGTTGTGTTGCAAGTGAGTTTCAGCTGCGCTCGCCACACATCACAGACTAAATATGCTGGTGTAGGTTATCTGAGGCCACTTCTTCAGGTCGTCCTCCCATCCCTTCGTAGAAGAAAGTACAGCTATGATCACATTATCCTATCTGAGGTGTAACAGGTGTTCACACATGCTTTACTAGATTTTTTAATACATTTGCTTTAGCGTACCGTTACCATGGAAAACACCGGTTCCGGTTCAGTGACACAACGCGCCGAAAGTTGCGCCCATAATTCACGCAAGGCATCATGGGGGCTAGGAATAAGGTAGATAATGTTTACAGAATACATCTTTATCTCAGCATATAGGGTGTATTGATGGCAGCTTCAATCCAGGAAGTCACTGCGTCCAGTATAATAGTTATAACATATAACTCACCATGAGCCCATGAATTATAGTTTTTATTTTTCTGTTAGTGTACGGATTAAATAAACATTAAAATTAAAATTAGTGAGCGTTAGTTGGTAGCAAGGATGTTTAACTTTGGAGGTCTAGCTGTTTCCCTCTACTTCCAGTCTATATAGCTTAGCATAGAGACTGGAAGTAGAGGGGGTTAACAGCTAAGCTAAGCTAATTGACTCCAGGCTCTAACTCTTGGAAAGAAGGTGAATAAAAGCATTTCCCCGAATGCCTAAGTTTTCCTTTAAGAATAAAGTGACCCACTGTATTGATGAATACAAATGTATCACCATATACTAATAATAAGATGAATATGTCCCGTCCCGTTGGATCAACTTGAAAGCCTCCACTTTAAGAAGCAAACTGAAGGTATTTCAGCTTCCGAGCAAGTTCATTCGGTTCCATCAACCATGTCACACGAGCAAAATCCAGATTACAACAACAAAACCATTTAGTATCAACATGCCAATCATTATTTGAACAAAACTTACAGGTGCTTTTGTTTCACTTTGGGCTGTAACTGACATATTATGATGCTATTATTGCTCCATCGTGAGGGCAAGGGGTATTTTGAAAATAATCTTTTCATATACTTACACTTGTTGAAGAAGCTGCCGTGCCTGGTTTGCTGCCATGCCGTTGCAGGGAACAGTGGAGCTGCAGGGTTTCTTTGGAGAGAAGCAGCTGAGGCTCGACTCGACAACTGGGACACCTGAACTGCTCCCACTACGGTACGGAGCGGTGCTGCACCTGAGAGAGAGAGAGAGATCCACCAAAAGGAGAGAGAAGATGAATCAAAACTGCATTATGTGAATAACACCAAGCAGGTTTAACATGCAAAGACACAACCTGAATACACACACAGCTGCAAAAACATCAGACTTCACCAATTTCCTCCCTTGGATGCAACACTTTTCTACCCATTAACCTATTAACACACCACAGAAGAAGGAGACAGTGAGGAAAGTAAAGCCTGATAAAAGAGATTCTTCTCACTGAAAAAAGATTAAGATTAAGATACACCTTTATTGATCCCAGCGGAGAGATGCGGATGTTGTAGCAGTACAAGGACACAAATAAATACAGATACGTATTTAACATAAATAAATAAGAGGTACAGAGGCTAAACTAAAAGAAGAACAAAATGAAAATAGATACAAGGAGACAAATGTGGTTCTGATACAGTATAGAGTGATTAATAGCAGCAGAGTCTGTTAACATCGTACACCAGGCTAATATATGATATGAGTAAGTAATGAGTGTTTATCTGCATTATTATAATAGAAAATGGTACAAGAGTTAATATAACATATTGACATAATATAGTATAATATGGTAGCTACAATATAATACAGAATGGGGTATGAAACATAGTATAAACAAAATAAAACGTGCTATTCTAGTTATAAGTATGTTGTAGTATGCCGAATCAAATGAAATCATTGACTCAACCATTGCATAACTAATACTATTTTTCTAAGAGGCGTCTGCATCTACTAATAAACAGGCTGGGATTAAATTGACACAATTTTGAATGAAGTTTGGTGGAGTGGAGGTAATAGTACATCATGTCAAGGCTACTTGGGGATAATTTCTATTTACTTAATATAAATAAGACTGGAGTGTAAAACACCAGTACTAACATTTCCATGCTTTAGTCTAACGTTAGTAGTCAAATTATTTAAATAACGATTAGCGAGCACTAACAGAAGTAATAATAGGAGATAGATAAACTAAAATAAGAGCATTTGGAGATAAATGAGATAGTAAAGTGAGTGCTATTCATGTATGCCGAATTAAAGCAAAGACTCAACCACTGCATAATCAATAAAACTAATCTTCAAAAGAGGCGTCTACATCTACTAATAATCAGGAAAGGATTAAATCGACACATTTTTGAATGAAGTTTGGTGGAGTGGAGGAATACATGCATCATGTCAAGACTGTAATGTTAAACATCAGCACTAACGTTTACATGCTTTAGACATTAATGGTTAAATATTTCAATAAATATTAAGGAGCACAAGCAACACTCAACCTGTAAAACAGCCACAGCTGTACACTGAACATACAGTTATGTCCTAGTGATTCTGACATCATGACATTATGCAGCTCTGACAGGCTGCTCTCTGGTCTGTCAACAGGACCGACTATAACCAAACAGCCACACTGATTATTATTATTAAATATACTCTGATATATGCACTGAGCTGTGTAACGAGTCTGTTCGAGGATAAAACAGAGAGATAATTCACCTCGGAGAGAGATCCGGAGGGCACAGCACACCCTGATGGACGCCGCCATGCTAGAAATCTGAAGGGTCCTTCAGAGGACAACAAGGAGTCTGAACTGTGCCTGATGAAAAATATAAATAAAATATATAATATAAATATAATACAGAAGTTCTAAGTTTCGTATTTTTTAATAAATATTAACATAATAATGATGATAATAATAATAATAATAATAATATATGCTTTTTAATCTAATAAAATAAAATAAAAATAATAATAAAATAATAATAATAATTTATTTTTTAATCTAATAAAATATTATTATTATTATTATTATTATTATTAATAATAATAATAATAAATAATTTTATTTTTATGTATTATTTTATTTTTTTTACTTTGTGCAGTTTTTATGCTCCTATTTTGGCTTTGTCTCATTCTTTTTTTTAATTTTAATTTTTATTGCACAATCAAAAAGGCACACGTTACATTCAATACAATAGTTCACAATAACAAAAATCAGGGATCAAGGTACATAGATATTCATAAAGTGATAGGGCTTTTTGAATTTTACAAAATCTGAAATATTTTTTGGTATAGTAGTATCTCGTTTAGATATTCATTAAATACAGGAATAAAACAACAACATTTCTGTATGAAATATTTTGCCAAAATAATTGAATTACTTCTCAAACTCTGTTTATTTTCACATGGTAGAATTGGAAGATGTTTTGATCATTATAAGTTATCCAGTATTGAAAAGCATCCCAAAAGGTCATAGTTAATCTACAAGAGAAGAGAAAGGTGCTTTGTCTAATTATTATCATACGATCACACTGAAGGGCTAAAATAGATAATGATCTTTAACAATAAATAATAATATACTTTATAGAATATAGTGCATGTTTCTAAAAAAAAATTGGAAAAGTGCTACAACACCAGAGTAAAAAGTATAATATGAAAATGAGAACAACAGTATTTTAAAATACAAAATTCTAACAAGAAAGGGTTAATATAGTAGAGAAAAATATCAAAATAAATAGTTTACTTTAAAAAAATAGATCCAATAAATGAAACATTTTAATTAAACAAAATCTGTGATGTCAGCTTTATTGTGAATCTTTTGGACCTCGTGAATATAATATAATATAATATAATGTAATATAATATAATATGATATAATAGTATAAAAACACAAAAGGGCAAATATTCTTCTCATTCCCGACCTTCTTCCTCCGCTCATTTCCTCATCCTCCTCCATCTTCATTCATTTTCTCCTCCTCGTTTTCATTTCCTGTTAAACAACACAGAACATACAGTAACCTCCTGTTACACACACGCACGCACGCACACACACGCACACACACGCACACACACTATGGTGTTTACTATTTCTGTTTCATCATTTCATATTAACTCTATTGGTTAGCTTTGATTACGTTAATTTATGAAAACTGAACCGTCTTTGCTGTTTTTAAAACTGTTTGTCAGTACGATGAGTTGCATCGTTTTGTGAAACACGATCTGTGAATAATTTCAACATGAATTAGACGCTTGTTCTCGTCTGAAGAGCTCTCAGATCCGGGAGGAAAACAATCAGAGGAAAAACAAATTAAGGAGCTTTTTCCGAGAGGCTGTCTGTTGATTGGCAGCAAATATAAAACCCCCCACAGAGTCTTGGTTTCCCTCTTTTCTTCTGATATGAATTATCACATCAAGAGGAGAGGAAACAAGAGGATTATAATGTGGAGACGCTGAGGAGAAGATGCAGGAGAAAGGTGAAGGAGAAACAGCGGAGGGAATAAAATGCACGTCTGCAGTGGTGGAAAGTAAAGGACCGAAGTAAATGTGTTTATTTGTTCTGTTGGATTTACCAGAAAGAGATGAACCCACTAGGGGGCCCGGGGCCAAAACAAACCCTGCTGACATCTCATTTCTCCAAATTTTGAGTTTTGAATCTGCATTACTTTGGGATAACATATCATTTGTATGTTTACTTGGTGCCCACACAATGCAAACATATTCACACAGCTGTCTGTGAACCTTTGTGCAGCAGGCCACCAATCAGCTCCTATAGCCTTTGCTCATGATTGCCACTCAGCTGCGTGATTATCCTCTGTTCGTGTCTCAATTTCACCTTATTCAAGATCATTTGCTCAACATTACAGCCCTCTTTTCCCAACCAAGAGCTGCTGAAGGACAGTCGCCCAGCTGCGTGGCAGCATGAGGTGGGAGCTGCTGCTGCTGCTGAAAGAATCATTTCCTTTTTCTATCGTAACTTTTCTCCAAAATAATTGCCCCAAAATGACAGCTTCATCCAGGGTTTTTTATGTAAAAGAGTGAGTCACTTCTCTCGACTATACGCACTGTAGCGAGCGGAGGAGTGAAGAGAAGGATAATGTTTTTTTGAGGTAAAGACTGCTGGAGTTCAGTGCTACTCAAGTCAAAGTAAAGAGAAGTTTGTCTTGGAAATACAGAAGTGCAGCTCGCTGAGAAAACGTTGGTGATGCAGTTTGGTTTCTGCTCCGTCTGAGTGGGCTGTTTCAAGCCAGAAGGGTCAGCTGTTCATCTGTCACATTGAATATTAGAGCATTTCATATATAAAGTTGGAGGAGTTATTTTGGGCATCCAGGATCCTGGATATAAAAGTCAGGTAATTTAGTTGGAACACTTCCACGGCTTCGGTGGACATGAATCACAAGTGCAGAAGATGAGCAACTGCAGAGACAATTTCCTCAACAGATCTCACAAACTTTCTCATTTTACAGCTGAACAGTACACTACAAGAAGTTTCTGACAACATTTGAGGAGAGAAATAGGCATTACAGTAACAGAATATTGATTCATATTTAATCAGCGCTGCCTAGTTTGACCGTTTGGGAGTTTGCAAGTGATTGACAGCTGCTCAGAGACGACAAAGCTCCAGATCAGCTCTGATTAGGGATGCTAATTTTGAAAAGTTTTCTTAACCGATAACCGACCCTCGTTAACCGATTATTAACTGTTAACCGATAAGATTTTTGCCTCAAATGCAGCTGCAGTGTACGAGCACATCAGACAGTCCCCAGTTCACCCGTCCGGGAGCGTTAACTTAGCAGCCACGATGCTGCGTGTAGTGTCGCGGACATGCAGCTACTTTCTCAATAAAAGTCTCCAACGCACATTTAGTTTAGTTTAGCAGGTAGTCCTCTGTGTGTCTGCCCAGATTAACGATAGCGATTGTTTCCAACAGACCGTGTGTGTGTTATCGGTGGCGTTATAGCTGTGAATGTAGCTGTAGCAGACAGTGTATGTACAGTTTATTTGTCGGTGAATAAATGCTCCAACTCCTACAACTACAGGCTACAACTCCTCCGCTCAGCGAGCTACAGACGGGAGCCGACTTCCTGTATCTGTAACGCCGGCTCAGACTCTCTTAAGGTGGACCAGCTTTTCTCCTTTAAGTGATGAGTTTTTCTCAGCTTTTTAATGAATTATTAACATTTCTTTTAACCGTTTTAACCGATAGCGTTAATCGGTTAAAACGCTTAATGTCGGTTAACGGTTAAACGGTTAATTATTAACATCCCTAGCTCTGACTGGTTGTTTTCCTCCGGTCTGTGAAATCTTGCAGATGCCGTTAGGAGCACCGGAGGACACCGAGGCATATGATTGTTTTCAGATTACCTGTCTCATGCACTACTGTCAGGATATAGAGACTGTTTTATAAATTTTACTTTTTTGAATCACATTTGCTCCATTCCTACCTAATGCAGCTTTAACAGCGGGAAGTGGGACTACATACAAATACAAACCTTGGAAAGTGTTGAGTAACATTGATAAGGTCATTAAAGGTCCTGAACAGCTGTTTTCAATCACTCTGGCTGATTAAAGCTCTTGTTGGATGGAGCTTTAATGGGATTGACTTGAGTTTACCAAAGTTCATTAAGGGATAAGTCGTCCTGCTCTAACAGGTGGAAGACAACAAACAGGAGGAAGAGCAATCTGTACACACACTGAGATGAAGCCTAATCAAGCTGATGAAGTGAAAACACCTGGATGAGTGATGGGTGTGTGGGTGGTAAAAAAATACTTTCACAACAAATGGCTCCTGATATTCTGAAACTATATCGTGTTTGTGTTATTTTTTTTCCAATATTAAGGAGGCAAGTTGGTCTTTAAATGTTATTTTACCATAAAAAGTATTGTCCCAAAATCAGCAAAGAAAATAAATAAATCAAAGTTTAAATCCCACCCAGACACAAATAGAGAAACGTCCTCTTGTGGTGAGGTATTAGGAATGACTGATGTTACACCTCATGCTCTCATATTATACTTGAAATCGAACTCCACATTTTCCAACACTGAAGTCTCCTGGTTTGAAATAAGACCTCATATCACCTCTACCTGCTGAATCATATCTCTCTGCTCTACACACCCCACTGAGCTCTTATCTGGATCTTAAATCCTCACCTCCACCTCTATCCTCAGCTCTTACTGCCTCTCTCTAGCACATCCTTCACTCACTACATCATGTTAGCTTCTCCAGATTAGATGATATGATCTATTGTCTCTGAACGTCAGCTCTGACCCTCCACTGCCTCGATAGTTTGTCCTGTTGGTATTTGTGCTGCTGTTCTCCTCTGTGTATAACAGCACGTCTTGTGGATATTATATATTTTCAGGAGCTTGATTAGAACAAAACATGATATATAAGTAAGTACTTAAAGCTTCAGGAGGCAGAAAGTGGCATTACATTTGGTGAAGAGCACATTATGACTTGTTTAGGACTCAAAACTCAGATTTTAGGACTTGGGACTCGAGTGCAAAGACTTTACTTGTGACTTGCAAAACAATGACTTGGTAACACCTCTGAAGGGAAATGAGGAAGCTAGAAAGAGAGAAGAAATCCTCCAATCGTCTGTCTTCTCCAGGTGGCTTTAGAGATTAAAGGTAGACATCTATCACGCTGCCTGCCAAGGACTCTCTCCTCCCTCCCTCTCTAGGCAGGGAGTCAGGAGATGGACAGTGTGTGTGAATACAGATTTTAGTCTGTTTGTGTGTGTGAGAGAGAGAAAGAGTAACTGTCTAAGTAAGCTTTATTTATAATCCACTGTTAAACTCCAATGGCCCGTCGGCTGCTATTCTGTCTTTCGGAGGTTGTAACTCAGGCTTATCAGGAAGATCGTTAAATAACGCTACGAAGTTGGGCTAAATTTTGGCGAGGAAAAACTTTAATGACCATTTTCAAAGGGGTCTCTTAACCTCTGACCTCCAGATATGTGAATGAAAATGGGTTCAATGGGTATCCACGAGTCTCCTCTTTACAGATATGCCCACTTTATGATAATCAAATGCAGTATAAATGTGTTATTTTCTCCTATTCTAAAATGGTGTGTTTGAATATTTCTGCATACTGGGTTCCCTAACAGTCTTGTAATTGCATAAATTGGGTATCACTGTAAAGCTGATACTCTTGTGGATCCAATGAGCCCAACTGTATTCATGTGTGATGATGTTAGCCCCCATAGGAGACATTTCAGTGTAGTGAGACCATTTTTTAAACTTGACCTCACTGTATAAAATGACCTGTGGTGACCTCTAGGATAATCACAGCCTCATGAAACTTTACAGTCACAAACTAGAGACCTAGGGCATTCAGAGGATGGATGGCTTTCCTAGCTAGATTGACAATAAGGGGGTTTCTGAGCTGTTTCCAGAACTGAAGTGCTCCTTATTCAATTGCCGAAAAATGCAATTCTTGCAGAAGTCTCAAAAAGGGCAAAAAGTTTGTGACACCAAATCACAGCACGGCTTTTCCTATATGTGTTCCTCAAGGTCTTGGTGTCTTAAAACCAGAACAGAAGGGAAAATACAGCAAAGCAATTGACCAGAGTGAAAACCACAAAAATCCCAAATAACAGCAAAGTAAAACAACGCAGAACAAATAGGAGCAACACATTATTAATAAGACAATCTATTCAAACTGTTTTAGTGAGTTTTTAAATGTCAGTACTGACCTGAGGAGGAGGTTGTTCCATGACGCTGGAGCTAAAACAGTAAAAGCACAGCTTTATTTTGAGCCTTGACCACATTTAACGGCTGCTGGTCAGCAGATCTGAGAAGAGCTGGTAGAGTTAAAAGATCAGAAATATATGGATGTGAGTGGGAGAAATGTGGGAAAGAGAGACGGCGGATATGATGGTATCTACAATGAGAAGAAAACACAGATATGCCCTCAGATTTAATGGGGTCGTACTGCGACATCTTCCTCCTCGGATCTTCTCTGGATACATTCGAGAAGTTGGCCCCTTGCCTTTTGGTAGAATATAATTATATCCGTATGCAAACAATGGATTTTGAAGCTGTGTATTTAAAGTATTGTGAGGAGATGATCTTATTGTAAGTCTGTAAATCTTTATTCTCTACAGGTCACATTTTTTGTGTGGAAAAAGTGAACAAATTTTCCCACAAAAATGTCATTGGACTACTGGACTGCTATTAAACAAAGTATATATAATAATAAATATATGTATATACACTGTATATTCCAAAGCACGTTGGATTGAAGTGAATTGAACAAGGCAGATAGTTAGAGAGTGAGTTGAAGGCTTCTCCCAGCGGAGTTGTCTTTAGGCCATCTCAACCTGACGTGGATCGATACCCTAACTCCCAGCTGTCCCCTCTCTGACACCTCCTCTTCCACTCCTCCTCCTCCTCTTCCCTCCTCACGCAGACAGGATGGGACAGGAGGCGAGGGGAGGCGACACCACACCTGGCTTTAACTGTACAAACTAATCACTGTCACCAAATCCTTCCTGGCTTTGTTTTAATCTCCTCGTCTCAGCAGATATTTTGGGGGAATTAGTCGAGCAGACACAAGACATCACATCCAGCCTGGTTGTGTTCATCTTCATGCATGCTCTCATTATGACAATATTGCATACAGTGTCTCCTGTAAAGGTTAATGTGGTCTGGAAAAAAATGTGCATTTGTGTTTTTGCTGTTTTGGAAAATGATTTGCGAGGAAAGAAAGATAAACGCTGGAATGGCTGGACATTGTTCACGGAGAAGTCCACAATAACTCTGCCACGGAGCAGGACACCACTTCTGACTTGCTCACAACATTTATTAGTATTTATTACAGGCCCCGAGTGAGACAAGCAATGAATCCAGTTTCTTTGTCTTTGCTGTTTTGGCTTTAGGTGTTCACAAGGTGAACACTATAATGTCAAGTTGCAGTGGTGAGAAAATGGAGGGAAGAGAGACGGTCTGAACCGGCAGCTTTCTTCACGTACCCACAGTCGGAGGATGAAAGTTGGAGGATGGGGACAAAGTGAGATGGGACACAGCTTTGTAGTTTCCGTGCATGAATATGTGTTTTTCCAACGTGGGGTACCAGAGGAGATGGACTCATTTCAATAGCAGTTATTGCAATCACCAGAGCTTTGTAAAGCCAAGGAAAATACAATGGTAGACGAACAAAGGGAAAAAAGCTAAGCAACTGTCTAAACACAAGTAAGGTAATTTCACAGCTCATAGAAAAATGTTCTAGCAATAACAACTCCACTTCTCTATTGTCCTCGCTGCTGCCTGTAAACATCCCCTCTGTGAGAAGTCAGCAGATTACTGCCCACTTTGCATCAAAACTTAAAATGACTCTGGACTGCTGCTAACTCCTGTTCTGAGAGAACAAAAACATCAGAACCACCTGCTGACGGATCCAACAATACTTTAGAACCTCCCTGGTTCAGTCGATGCAACGGAGCTGCTAAATACTCTACATGATGTTCCGGCTACTCGCTAACTTTGACTGTCAGCAGTTTGGTGCTGGGCAGAGAGCAGGCTACAGCTTTTACTAAAAAACGTCCGCCTCCTGCAGCTGGAAATGTGTTGAATAGAGCAGCGAGAGTGAAGTTGTGAAGAATTTGCTCAAACACTCAAACTGCAAAGCCGGGCGATAATTCTCTTTGGGTTTAATTCTTTGGGTGACCCCTTTAATATTACATGTAGTAATTTGATCCATTATTAATGTAAAATATATCAATTAGTGCAGGTTTAAATGTCAAAGTATAAGCTGTCTTCCCATGACATGTAGCTGCTGTAAATTAAACACAGACAGCGACACGCCCCTCCAGCCAGCTGACAGGAAAAGGAGCTTTTCTGATATTTCCCCTTAGACCTTTGTTTCTTTCTTTTTATAATAAAAAAACTATTAACAGTTCATTTAAAATAAACACTTTGACATTATTTTTCAACTGCAGGAAGGGATAAATGTGCTTTCAGTCAGGGAAGCCCCGTGTCTGTCGAATGTGTTTTACTTTTCTGAGTGGAAAATCCTCAGATATTAAATGTGGTTCTCAAAAACTCCAAGGTTATAATAAAATGTTTGAAAACCATGAAGCGTGAGAAAAGCCATCTCACCTTTGTTTTTGCTTCCAAGGCCGGCAGCACTATATCATCCTCAGAGCTGCTGCTCCAGAAGGGACTGCGATGGGGAACAACATTTACGGTGCGGTGGAAGCCTCTTATCAGTTTTTGCTCACTTATCTGCTGTTCTCATGTTCCTGACAACAAAGCAGGGCGGTTTCACATTTATTTTTTTGGTCCATCTGTGATGACATGGTGAGTTTCCTGAATGTCTGACCAATCCAAAATAGGATATGTTTCATAAATAGCCTCCATGTTGTATAACTAAACGTAACCAGACCGTGACGTATAAGTGCACTGAGGGAGACCTTTCATATGAGCCCAAACAGTGTCTCACCGCGTCACAGACAGAGTGAGTAATGATGAGTAATCCCGGTCGTGGCCGGCTCATCATCACTGCAGGTGAAAACGTGATTCTGTCCTCAGTTTTGGCTGCTTGGCCTCTCTCTCCCTTTACTACTGTGAGGGATGACACAGTGTCGCTGGCATTCAGAGGAGTTGGCAGATGTTTAGTGGAAAGGCAGCGGGGCGAGGTTCAGGTGAGGTTAAATGTTGAATTTACGTGAATGCCAAGTTGTATTGTAAGTTAAACTCTATCACTGCGATAAAGGTGAGTTGGACTAAAATCACCAGAGCTAAAGAGAGATTGAATGATGCTGAATTATCTTCAAAGAGAAAGAAGATGATCGCCCTCAAAGCACCAAGGAGGTTTATATCCAATGTGTTCTCATTCCAACTCATCATATACTAACCCTTCATCAGACCCCATGGTGTCACTTCTCTGTTGCAGTAAAAACGTGCTTCATATTGTGAAGTGAACAAAAACTTGCATAGGTTCAGGCAATAAAACCAATATAATTAGGTTTAAGGACAAAACAACATGGTTGGGCTTAAAACTACAACGGCTGATTGTAACGTGACGCACAGGTCCCGAACAGCGGTCTCCTGGATGAAAGCCTTGTGTTTGTTGGATCCATCCATCTCCACCCCTGGACCTACGTCCCAGTGAGGTCCAGGGTTAAGGGAAGAAACATAAGCCGGTGTTGTCAGGCGTAAAGTTGCTGTTTATTGTAAAAGTGGTCTATCAAAGGAACCAAAACCGGCTGCAGTCATTAGCAAACAATGAAGCAGCAAACAAGAACAAACACAACTGTGTCGGTCGGTAAATGAAAACCAGGAAACGGCTACAGATGGCGCCGAAATCAATAAACAAATAAAACCAAACTGCTACAAACTAGAACTTAAAATCACAGCTGACTAGCTGGCGAACTACCCCAAAATGAGAACAAGAAAGAAAACTAAAACTATTTTTACTAAAACACAATAGTGGCAGCCACCCCATTACTTAGTGTCTCTAACAACTGAAAATGCCTAACTGAAAGTGCACAGCCATACGTATCCTAAAATAAAACTAATCCCTGCCCAGTCCCAAACAAAGTGCCTCTATAACCACGAAGTGCTACTACCAAAACTAACAATATACAAAATACTCCCTATACAATCGAGTTAGATATTCTAAGGAAACACTCAAACTGCACCGAAGAAGCCCAGAGGTGGACTGATCAAGCAGGATCACAGCCACGCTGCCGTTGAGCTCCGGGCCTCTTTTTATAATTCTCAAAATGTTTCCGCCCGGCCACGAGAGTGGTGAACAGCACCAATGACGTCACGAGATGAGGGAGGGAGGAGCGGACGCTGCAGGAACGCCGCACCGATCACTGCCATGGAAACCCCCCAGCAAGGCGGACCGCCCCCAGCTGCGCGGAGAACTGCAGATGCTGGAGATCAACACTGAAAATCACCAAAACCTGTAACAGTATACACTGCAGTTAGTTAACGTGAAGCCCGGTGCGTCTCATACCAACGTTAAAGGGTGCCTGGTGCGTCGGTATCTAACGCCGACGGTTGTGACAAAGCGTCGGTATTTAAAGCCCTGAGAATGAGAACGGGCTGAACTAACAAGTCAGATCTCACAGGCAGTTACTGCTCATTTGTTCAGAAGGGGATGGATGTGGTATGACTCTAACCATAAACAACACAACCATTCATTAAACTGAATTCAACCATGAAAAAGGCTGACTGCTTTCAACTTTCTCCAGTTTCCCCGGGTTACTCGCTCTTTGTTTCACGCTTTTATCTCAGTAATGTTATATATTAGTGATTCTCTTTCTTTTTCTCTCCTCCTTCCTTTGTTCTCTGCGGGTGTCCATATGTTCCTCTCCTTATGTTTTCACCCTCTTTCTTTCTTTCTCTATGTCTCATTAGACACACACTTCCTCGTTTTGGTATTCTGCCGCTCTGTGTTTCATCATTCTTTCATTAATCATTGTTTTCATTTGTTAAAGATCCATCTAATTGACCTTGAGATTCTCTGTTTCTCTTCAGGTGGTCAGGTCACCCCTGCCTGATGACAATTATGTGCTGACAATTCCCTCGTTTCCCTCGCGACCTTTCTCCCTCTTCACCCTCCTTGCCTTCCATCCCTCATCCCCCTTTTCCCCTTTAATGGCTCAATCTCCAATTCCTCTTTTCTTTTACAATCCCTTTATTCTCTTCATCACTCACGTCTCCATAAAGGGGGACCAGGTCTCCCGCTTTACGAGGAACTGCACGGCATTTTTATCCCACGTCCCACATATTGAGACGATGTCCCACATTTTACCGCTGCAGGACAGTCGCCTTTTTAAAATAAAAATCTGTCTTTTATCCAATAGCTGTGAAGAGAGCAGGGAAGGCTGTCATCATGGCGCTGTGTTTGCTGTCAGACTGCACACACGTAGGTCAAGTGCAGGTTAACATTTCACCATCTTTGCTACGCTACACCCAACGGGATAAAAGTGCGAGTCACTGCAACGTCACAAGCTACGCAGATTTAGACGGAATATGATGGAAACTAGCACAAAGAAAAGGAAGAGCAGCTACAACAAAGACTGTGAAACTACTCATAAGTATTTATAAGCCGGTGGAAGGAGATTCTCTGAGTTCAGTCCGTGTGAGTCTCACTAGAAACGTTCGGCTCAAAAAGAGATGTGCTGATCTCTGGATGCATTCTGACAAAGCATAGAGATGTTACAAGATAAGGGGCAGAATAGAAATGTTTATTATTTAAGTTAGATAGACATCTAAATGTTAGACTACCTCCCAGCCTGGGTAACGTGTCCCACATTGTCCCACATTGTCCCACATTGTCCCACATTGTCCCACACAAACTCTTTGTCCCACATTTGTTTTATTGGGATCTAGTCACCTAATGTCTCTATCCTTTTTACTTCTTTTCATCCTACTCTCCCTCCCATCGTGTCCTTCCCTATTCTACTCTCGTTCCTTCGTCTCATGACTACTGCCTGTGTCCTTGTCGCTCCTTCCTTTCCTCCGTAACTGCCTTTATACTTTTCCTTTGGCTCTTTTGAGTTAAGTAATTTATCCCTCAATCTCCTCCTCCTTTCTCTTTACTTACCATTCCTTCCCTTCCCAGCCTCCCATTTTCCTTCTTTTATTGTTCCTCTTCTATCTCCTCCACCACTTTCCTTCCTTCTTTTGCTTCCATTCATCTCCCCTCACCTTCCTTTGCTCACCTAACACATTTCCATTTAAAACTCATTTTACCTCCTGCTTTCTTCCCATCTCCTTTGTTCATGTCAAATAAAGACACACACGGGTCAGTGTGAACACTCTCCTCTCTCTCTCTCTCTCTCTCACATACATCCTCTCGCTGGCTTTCAGAGTATACTTTCTCAACGCTTATGTAGTTTTTCATTTCCGCTCCTTTGGTTTTTGCAGACGAAGACCAGCGTCTTGGTGAGACCGGTCTCAAAGCTCTGTCTGCTTCATGGAGCGGTGTGATGGTCTCTCCTGGGAAAGCAAAGAAAGACTCCAGTAAAGACTATATAAGTTGTTTATTCCTGTTCAGATGCTCTTTGTAAAGGTTAGTAATTGGTCTGCTTCCCGCCGAGCCAATCAGGGGCTGGATATGTAAGAGCCACATCTTAAGAAGCATGAAAGAATATAAAGAATATAAGAAGAATATACTTTGAATAATGTAAAATGTTATTTTTATCATTAAGGAACTGCATATTTGATTTTTATTCATTTGTATAAGTAGCTCTCCTGTAGACATATAAATGACGTCAGAGTCACATAGTAAGTCAGAACATAAGCTAACACAGCACGCCTCGGCACGGCTCAGCACGGCTCAGCACGGCTCGGCTCTGGAAGGCAGCCCGAGTAGCCTGCAGTTAGACTAAGTGACAAATGTGATTTTTTTATTTAAATGATTGCCATTCCTTTATTCATTTAACCAGCATACTGCACTTATTATACCTGTTGAATAATGTAAGCTGATAAATAATTCACTGTGAGGTAAAAATGGCTCCAGTTTTAACTGTGGGCTCACAATTAGCTGAGAATAAGAGACGACGCAAGAGAGGAGAGCAAATGAGACAAAGGTTGTGATTTAGGTTGTTTTTCGATGACAGCGACAGACACAAAGTGAAAGAGGGAAAGGTTGAGAGAGAGAGAGAGAGAGAGAGAGAGAGGTTGGGAGGAAATGTGGATGAATGGATGTGAAAGAGATACAGAGAGAGTCTACTGTATGTTTAACAGCCACTTACCAAGATCAGGCTGACAGCTCACCAATTGCCGACTTTGTGGCTTAAGTGCAAAGTTGAAGCGTTCAACCATCACAGAAACTTCACTGCTGTTGGAAAGTTTCAAGTTTATTCTATATATTTTCAAAATTAAAGACAAAATCTAAAGATTTGGAGGCTCTCTTTGATGGTCATTTTGGAATTTTCCTCAACCTTCCTCGTATAAAATGCGGCGCTCAATCATCACAAGTACTGTAAAAACCAACCCAGAGCTAAATCTGTGTTACTTTGTAATGTGAGCGACGTATTCCTGCCGTTTAACTCACAATCAGGACGATGGAGGATTAAATCATTGTGGTTGTGATAACTTTCCAGAGTGAATAAACCCTGTCTCATAGAAAACAAAGGGCTGTCAATCGATTAGAATATTTAATTACCATTAATCACAAATTAATTGCACATTTTTTATCTGTTCAAAATGTATCTTAAAGGGTCGAGCAAAACACTTTGGTGCACCTGTGGAGTGGAGCTTTGTGCGCAAACAGAAGATCCAATGTGATTAATGGAAAAGAAAAATGGATTCCAGCAGACTTGAAGCTCTGGTTATTTCTGTGCTATTGAATTATAAAGTTCATTGTAATAAAATACTGCTATTATCAACCTTTCATCTGCATTTGCTATTGTCCCACTGTTCCTACCACATCTACCGGCATCGACACGGAAAGGAAGAGGTAAAGTAGTAAAGCCCATCCTCTTGCTTGTTTTGATGAGCCAAGTGTGACATTGACAAGCGGCTATGCAACTTGCGCTGAAAAGTTGAGAATATTTTCACTTTAATGTGCCTCTAAAAGCCGTTATAAGTGAACACTAGTCACGCCATACCATAGGAAAATGTTTCTAGCTTTAATCGGTCCTTGGCCCCCGCTGTTCACTGCACGGAAAACGACGCCGGACCCTGAAAAATGAGTCGTGTGGCTCAAAATTCGGGCCAGAAACAGGCTAAAATCGTACAGTGTACGCCCAGCCTAAGTGTGCTGTGTTGATAGATCCATGGAGCTCTCCGTGGTGCTGAAGTAGCAGACAAATTTGTAATTGCGATTTTCTCTCTGAGTCCCGCCCTTCTGTCAGTTTAGTCTTGGATATACACTCACTGGCCACTTTATTAGGTACAAGGTGTACCTAATAAAGTGGCTGGTGCTATTACCGGGTGGTCTTCTGCTGCTGTAGCCCATCTGCTTCAAGGTTGGACGTGTTGTGCGTTCAGAGATGGTCTTCTGCATCCCTTGGTTGTAACGAGTGGTTATTTGAGTTACTGTTGCCTTTCTATCATCTCCAACCACTCTGCCCATTCTCCTGACCTCTGACATCAACAAGGCATTTCCGTCCACACAACTGACGCTCACTGGATATGTTCTCTTGTTGGGACCATTCTCTGTAAACCCTAGAGATGGTTGTGTGTGTAAATCCCAGTAGATCAGCAGTTTTTGAAATACTCAGACCAGCCCGTCCGGCACAAACAACCATGCCACGTTCAAAGTCACTTAAATCCCCTTTCTTCCCCATTCTGATGCTCGGTTTGAACTTCAGCAAGTCGTCTTCACCACGTCTAGATGCCTAAATGCATTGAGTTACTGCCATGTGATTGACTGATTAGCTATTTGTGTTAACAAGCAATTGAACAGGTGTGCCTAATAAAGTGGCTGGTGAGTGTATAATATTCTCTAAACTATAATCGCCTACTGCTTGTCACCCAGGTGAGGTAGTGGAGGCACCGTAAATGTTTCAATGCAAGTGATCAAGACAATTTCAGAGTAACGTAACAAAGTCAGACAGCAGAGGAAACTCATACTGCAGTAAAACATAATCAGCAGTGATTCCTTATACACACACACACACACTTTCATGAATTATTTCACATTCTCAGACACTCATAACACGACAACGCTGCATCCAGGCCGTATTTTTTATGTGGTCACGGCCGAACCGGATCGATGCTGAACGCAGAGAGGACACATCATATTTCTCTTTCTGCCCAGAGTGACCCTCGCTGCATAAACCAGCAGTCTTTTCCACACGTCCTGTTGGCGATGCATGGCTTAAATCCAACAGTTAATGGCCGCTGAGCTACATGAGGGAATGCTTTACAGCCAACATCATTTCAGTTTAGCACAAACACTTTCCACGTCCAATAGAAGCGCTTTGTCCTCTGAAGACATACTGCGTCATTACTGTAGTTCCATCTCCTCAGGTGAAACACTACCCTTTCCTCGAATCAGGACAGCACTTTGGAGCCAGCTGGAAGTTCTTATAGTAGAAGAATGAGGGTTCAAAGTTGAGGATTGGTCTCTGTAGCATATATTCTAGTTTGGGACTGTATATCAAGCTGGTGCCAACAGACGAAGGACTCAAATGGAAGACTCAACACACCGAGAAGTAGTGAACAAAAAGTCTTTACTAGAAGGCGGGTAGCAGTCCAAAATGAGGCAAATGAATCCAAAAACACAAGGCAAGATCTGAGTAAAGGTAACGGACGTTTGGTTCAAAAACCTCAAGAAACTCACAAGGAAAAATGCTCACTGAAACAGAGAAGACGTACTGGCCCAGACAAAGCAAAGCACACAGACTGTACAGGCTGTATCCAAAACCTCATACTATACTAGTAGTACAACCTCATACTATACTAGTAGTACAACCTCATACTATACTAGTAGTACAACCTCATACTATGCTAGTAGTACAACCTCATACTATACTAGTAGTACAACCTCATACTATACTAGTAGTACGTATTGATTTGGCCAAAATGTAGCATGTAGTATGCAAACAAAAGCAAAATCTCCAGTATGCCAAAAATACCTGGATGTCGTACTGATTTGGGAAAAATCTCCAGTATGCATCGGACCTGTCTACCTTGTATCCCACAATGCAAAGCGCTACAACAGTACTGGCTATGGTTACAACAGCAGCAGCAGCCAAAAACGGCTCATTTTTTTTTTTTACATTTTTCGTAGCTATTTCATCACTAAATTCACTTCTGAACATTTTTGAGCCAAGAAATCAACTGTGTAGATTTTGAATATTGACAGTTTTACGATATTAGATGGCGAATCGAACATTTGCTCCAACGTTTTTGGAGTTTAGAAGCTCCACAAACTGCCGTCACAGCTATAGCTATAACGGCTGCTGGGGCCACTACCTCGCCAGCTGGGCGGTCACGCTCACAGACTGCTATGAGCTGGCTGAAGCTCTCAAGAGACCGGTCTCTAGACGAGAGGCTTTCATTCCTTGTTGACGGATGGTTTGTTTAAATATCACAACACAAATGTCCGTTATAAATTAACAAGAACCTGTGGTTATCTGTCTTATTGAAGTTGAAAAGCTCCACAATCGCCAGCGGGCGTAGCTCACCCGTAAGTAAGTACGGTACAAGTGTCAGTAAGTAAACAACAATCAAAGCTCAATAAAGTGTATTTTTCAGTAATATTGCTTTAGTGGTACGATGTTTAGTGTATTCGTTTTTTTGTCCAGTGCTTTAAGAGTTGGTTTAAAGGCTAAAGCCTCGTCTAGCATACTGCTAAATACATCGCTTTAACCGTTTCATACTGCATATTACAGTATATACTGTATACTGCATACTGCATTCGCCAGTTGTATGCAGTAGGCGGTTTCGAATACAGCCAATCACACAGGCGGGAAACACTCAAAGGCAGGAAGTGAAGTATCTGAAACAAGAGATAGAGGTGAGTATACTAAAATAAAACATGAAATAATAACTTCAAACAGGAAAAACATAACCTTAGAGGAGAGTTGAACATGATATCGTACTTCAAACAATCCTAACAAAAGTGTGGATTCATCTAGCAACTTCTGTCGACGCAGCTGGCAAAATGAAACCATCAGTTATGGAATGGCCTTTATACCGAGACCTTATCCTCGAGGAAAATGGGAAAGAGTGTTAATCCTCTTTACGAAACACAGTTATGCTGGAGACATATTTAATCCATGTATTTCCCACCAACCTTTTCCATTTCAGAAAGGACAATGAAATTCGCTGAACTCATCGCTGCTGCGGATCCATTTGTATAAGGTCAAGTTTTTCTCCTTTACTGATGTTTTAAAAAATATATTTCAAATCTTCCTCTTTGGGTTCCATTACTGGCTCCGTGTCTCCTGGCCGGAGGGAGATTGGATCTTTGAGAGGTAAAATAAAATGCTCCTTTAAGTTCAGATAACAGGACGGGATGTATTGCACTTTGGTCCAGACTGAAATATCTCAACAATTATTGGATTGTTTGCCAAAACATTGAATGTCCCCTGAGGATGACACTTCTGTGGTTTCTCCTCTAGCAGCACCATGAGGTGGACTTTTGTGGTTTTTAGTGAACTATTTTATGGAGGCTGTTACGGTTTTGGAACACAGACAAACACTGATTGGGATGTCAGATCAGAAAATGCTACGTGTCGCTCTAAAGGACGGTTACAGACAACACATTTTGACGTTTTAAATTGGAGGACTTGAACTGAAATCATGGGCGCCCAGACAAAGAAGACTAATAGTCTTTAGTGATCCCTTTACATTTCATCTAGAGCCACCATCACATCAAATTTTCACTTTCTCCAACAATTTTGTTTGTGACCAAATACCTGCAGAACTAATGTCTTTGTGTTTACTGCTAATCAGCAAATGTTAGTATGCTAACACACTAACCTAAGATAGTTAACATGGTAACATGGTACATCAGCAAGCTAATACTGACAGGCTGGTGTCATACACTGTTCGTAGTGGAAGTAACGCACGGTAATTTGTGCATATCCCACAAAATAAATTTGTGTGTAATTCACAAAATCATGAACCAGGAAATATAAATAACTGCGGACGTCGCGTAGGAGACGAGGTTGGGTTGGATGGGCGGGTCAAAAAACACCAGACTTTCTCCCAGGAGGCCGGCGTTTGTGTAGCGTTTAAAACGAGAGGTCAACATTGATTTATTTGTCACATAACTGACGTACTTAAGTAATGCCACTTCAGTTATTTTAAGCTAAACCACGACCTTTCCTAAACACACCTTAGTAGTTTTGTTGCCTAAACCTAACCAAGGCGATCTTTTCCTAAACCTAACTAAGTAGTTTTGTTGCCTAAACCTAAGGAAGTTGTTTCCTGTGAAGACTACGTGCATGTAATGTGCGGAAATAACTTTTTTGTAAGATATCATACGAACCGTTGTATGAGAATCATGTCTGAGTACAGCCTCACAGAGCTGCTAGCGTCGCTGTAGACTCTTTCAATTGTTTACCTTCAGGACATGATAAAAACAAATCAAAAATAATCTCCATTATTACTATAAATTGTTTCATGTTTTCAGGTGATATGACTGCAGTGGGAGCTGAATAACACTCTTCAAATCTCTCTGTCAGCGTCTTGAGTGATAGGATGAGAATGAACTAACGCCTCGTCTGACAAATTCATCTTTATTCTCAGCAGCAGAAGGTTGATCCTCGATAGCCTGTAATGTCAGCAGGAATATCACACGCACGCATGCACGCACGCACGCACGCACGCACGCACGCACGCACGCACGCACGCACGCACGCACGCACGCACGCACACACACACACACACACGCACACACACACACACACACACACACACACACACACACACACACACACACACACACACCTCTAGCGTAGCCATTGGGGAGAACTTTACGGGAAAGCTCTACTTGCGATGTCACGTTACATAAACTCCCTCACCCTCTCTCCGTTTTTCTCTCAGCTTGACTGCTTTTAACCCCGAAGCAATTCCTCAACACTCAGCGGTGATAGTTATCCCAGCCGGCTGCAGAATCTTTCAAAGGGACCGCAATTCTTCCTGTCACTAAAATATAAATATTTGCAGGCGTAGTTTTCCTTTGATAAATCTAATACTTTGCAAATGAAGATGAGTATATAATTGGAGCCGTTTTCTTCTTCTAAATGTACCTTCCTGAAAAACACAGCTGGAATCTGCAGAGGGAGCTTTTGAGAGGCTTTTTCTTGGCAGCGACGTCGAGGTTTGCTTGAAGAAGCGTAATGCCTTGACCATACTGTACACCGGTGTGCCAGGTTCATTGATGAGTTCTGTGAATTTAATCAGCCGTTGTGAAAGCCTATCAATGAAGTGCAGAGGTCGGGTTTTAGGAAGAAGAAAGAGGATGGAGGGAGAGAGATGAAAGAATGAGCAGGATGAGAGATGGGTACAGATAAAGAGAGATGTTATCATTGTGATGCTAAAAGCTCCTCCAGTGAGTATGAAAATACCTACTAAAAAGTATTAGCCTCATGTTCACCAGAGGACCAAACTGGGTTAATCAGGGCTTATCAGGGCTTCTCTGGAACAAACAGAGGAAGCAAATTATGGTTTTCTAATGTTTATTTACCTTTTTAATATCACAGCAGCACAACAAGCTAAAACTCAACTTATGGCAAACATGTTAAATGATAACTTAACTATTTAACATGTTTTGTGTCTAAGTGACTAATTGGGAAAACAACTTTTGAAACTAGTCCAGTATTGAAGGAGAACGCTGCAGCCGGCAGCCAACTCTATTGTACTCGCTCGGGGCGACCTGGCACCGTCAATGTCCGTCCACTAAAAGTGTTTGTTTGCCGCTGACAGGCTGAGATTGATATTATAAGTGTCTGACATTATAAAAAGGACCCTACAGAGAAATTAAACGTTTCTCTTGGCTGAATATTTACATGACTTCATCACTGCGGATGCGACGCAAGATTTCAGAACGGAACTTCTCCTTGAACGAGATTTGGTCAGACACAATAAGAAGAAGATCAAGCAAAAAGTAAAGAGAAATGTTTTATTTCTCTCCTCTCCATAATGTTGTCAGACACTTATAATAACTATCTGAGCCTGTCAGTGGCAAAAACAAACACTTTTAGTGGACGTAAAGTCACGGTGAGGAGTTGTCCTGAGTGATTAGCCTACATTACAGCCTGTTTAGTGGCTGCTGTCTGCAGCGTTCTGGCTCATTACTGGACTAATTTAAAAAAATTGTTGTCCCCATTAGTCACTTAGACACAAAAACATGGGAAAATAGGGTCAAGGTTGAAAAATATCGAAGTAAACCTATAACCTCTTCAGCCGTAGGGTGCTGGAAGGTGTGGTTCTCCTAGACAAACATAAATCAAGAATAGCTCCACAACTACCAGGTCTATATGCATGATCTTGGTCTCTATGGATAGGTAAGACCTCAGAGGATTCATCCCCAGTGTCAGTAACATTGTGACTGTTACTATGCCTGAGTAAACTGTGATGAACCAAAGGAACAATTTTCATTTTCATCCTGGCCTCAAATGTTTTCTAGATCAGACAGTAGATAACACCATTATAGCAATGATGCCATGCACAGAGATGCCACTGAATTCATTCAACAACTCCTTAACTACAACTGTGCCAAAGCAGATATAAATAACACAAAGCACATAGATTCTACAAAGGTTTTAGTGAGGATAGGACCAGACGGACTCTCCATTTGGCCACTTGGATACCCAAAGTGTGCC
Organism: Sebastiscus albofasciatus; assembly: GCA_916701655.1. NCBI lineage: Eukaryota > Metazoa > Chordata > Actinopteri > Perciformes > Sebastidae > Sebastiscus > Sebastiscus albofasciatus. Next base: position 56,740 of record CAKAOI010052064.1, read on the forward strand.
AAATGGGTTTTCTACCTCTTGAAAGGGAATCTGGCTATAAAATACTCCTGATATCCACTATAGGAGACTATGTGCACACAATGGAGCCTTTTGTCATGACATGTACCCTGTGCATCATCACATTCTACCATTGTGCACAGTATAACATCAATAAAAAACAACTAAATTGTGTAATTTTGACTCCAAATGGAGTAGTTTTATTATAATAATGAAATAAGATCAAGTAGATAATAACAAATAAGATCAATAACAGTGTAAATAAGATAACAAAAAAAAATCAAAAGTCAAGTACATTCAATATAAAAACGGTCGAAAATATTATAAAGTAAAAATACATATTTCTCGTGCGTTGATTTTGTAACTAAAATATTGAAATCATTGCCAAACAATTATTGTTTGGACAAAATACACTTGGAGTGTTGTTTTAGTAGCGTTAAGGCCTCGTCTTTTAGAAACAATTTGGAAAAAATTACCACCACAGTGTTTTAAGAAGTTTTTAAAGGCAGTGTTTTAACACACAGCTCAGCTGAACCCGGCACCGGGTCTGTCGGGTAAAAGAGGTTAAGATCAATGTACATACTGTATATGTTGATCTTGTTCCTCTTCACAACAATATCCATATTTAGTGAGACATTCGTTCTTCTAATGAGCATCTCCAATAAAACAGGAGTTCACAGTCTTGCTCTGAGGTATCTGTGTATTGGGGAACGTTTTCTAAACATAGTAAACAGAGTAATGAGTAAGCCCTGACCTGCAGTGGAGAGCAGGCTGAGGAGAGTTAGCAGGCTGATAAAAGTGCGAGCTGAGGGCATCGCAGCCACACATTAAAGTTACTTTGAACTCCTGTAACTTTAATTCTCTTTGACATGGAGAGATGTAGCTGTGAGCCACACCACGTACAATACAATTAAGATCAGTGAACCACAACCACTGTTAAATAATCCTGTTATCCTCTCCACGTCCGTCTGTCTGTCTGGTAGCTTGGCTGGAAGCGCCGGTTTTCCCCGCTCAAGGTCGGGGACAACGAAAGGTCTCTGGACCACAAGCAACATTTTCAGACAATGGAGACCACTAATGTGCTTTCAACCAACGAGGAGGACAGAATCAGTGTGAATTGTTTGTGAGGCACAAAAAGATAACGAAGAAAAAAACTGCCTGTGTTGCCAGATTTGCAAAAGTGCTGATCTGATATCACTTTTTCCTCTTCCAGGCTGTTGTAACTTATGGCTTTGAACATGATTCATGTTTGTTTTTTCTGGAAGTGTCTCTCTATGCGAGAATAATTTCCAACGTTTATTTACAAGTTAAAGGTTGACTGAACACGTTTCCTCGGCTTTTCATCAGCGGGCTGCTCGGAGAGTCTTACACTGTTAGGATTTCATCTGATTTATCAAGTGGAAGAAATGTACAACAAAAATAATTAATGCACGTTCGGCGGTGGATACCACATGACTATGTTACTCAAGCAGAGTTTTGCCCTTGGTGGAAATCCTCGTCCTTGTCTTGACGTAAACACATCTGCACTAAAAGAAGAGAAAAAACAGAAATAAAAGAAATACAAATCAAATGCCTTAGTACTATAATACCATCACATTAATACCATCACATGCCACTTTGGTACTTGAGTGTTTAATTTCAGAAGAGTCGGCTTCTTAAACTGACCTTCAAGGTGACTTTCACTCAGAAAGTCACCTTGCTCATCCAACAATCAACAAACTGACATCTGGAAGTACTGCGACATGGCTGTAACATGCAAAAAACATGAGCAATTGCATCAGACTTTTTGTAATCAAGCTAGTTTAGCCAGTAAAAACAAAAGTAGGCATATCCGTAATGTTGGTAATAATCCCTCAATGCAAAGGGAACTATGTGTGTGCACAACTACAGTAAGTACGTAAGTTGAACCAAGAAATTCGGCTGTGAAATGTGATTGAATGTTTGTTTACAACCCGTATGACAGTTCATGTTTATCACCTTATCTAACCTCTTTTTAGTGCTGTTACTGCATTCCCAGATTTTTTCTACAAAGGAATGAATGACGGATAAAATCAGAATTATCCTTTCAGTCAGACTAAAACCAGACAAAATCAGTTTTGTGCAAGTTCACACTTCATTAGGGTTAGCTCAAAGTTCAGTTCACACAGATTAAAGTGAACTAGTTCACGTTCATAGTTCACAATTTTGAACTAATTCCCAGTCCCAAAAAATGAACTAGCTCACATTCATTCTTCCGCTGCTTTTTTTAAAAACTGGTCGGATGCTATGGCGCACATAAAAACCAGCGGGGTGCACGTGATATGAGCGCACAGAACAATATCCGTGAGTGACAAATCATCTGTCAAAGAGTGGTACAGAGGGACCCAAACGCAGGACACCGACACAGCGGTAGGTGAAGTTATAGAGGATTTATTGTGAGACCTCAGAGAAAGGTGGTGAGGTGGACAGAAGGTGAGGCGTCGGCAGGTTGGAGTGGCAGGCAGACAGATGATAATAACAAGCACCTAAAACATCACTGGAAAACTACTGAGGCCAGAAGCATGGACTACCACGGTAGCTGAGACAACGATCCGACGAGGACCGGAAGGAAGGCCAGGGATGAAAAACAGAGGAGTTGATGAGTGGATTGCTGACAGGTGTGTGTGCACAGCAGGGAGCTAGGAGAGGTGACGAGTTGATTGATGGAAGGTGTGCAGGTAGACAGGCCCAGGTTGACGGCAGGACAGAAAAAGACTCACACAGACAAACCAGGAACATGGAAGACAAGAGGAGTGGGAACATAAGGGAGAAAGAGACACAAGAAACCAGTCTGTTCTCACAAAAACACGCATAAATGCCACGATAATGCACAAAGCATTTAGCGTGCAATAAGATCGCCTTTCTAGTAGTATAAAAAGCCAGAAAGACCACTTATGGCAGGCGGATGGGAGGTGGACGGGTCTAACAAACACCAGACTTTTAACCAGGAGGCCGGTGTTTTGTTTTGTTAGTTACGTTAGTGACATTTGTCACGTTCTTTATTGACGTTTGTGCTATTGACGTTTTTGACGTGTTTTCTAGTTTACTTACTTATTTTAAGCCCAACATTGATGTTTTCCCCTTACTCCAACTAAGTGGTTTTCTTGTGATTAACCTGGTTAATATTCCATCCACAGTTTGTCTGATTACATCACAGTTATTACTATTCGTTTAGGAGATATCGTTAAATGGATCTGCAGTACAGCATATATAACTGTTACTATGCATGTACCATACATAAGGTTTTATGAACACACGCTGAATGTCTCTGCTATCTCTCTGTCTCTCTGTCTCTCTGTCTGTCTGTCTGTCTGTCTGTCTGTCTGTCTGTATGACTGCCCTCTTTTCTACATAAATGACAAGTGTTGTAATTACAGTCATGTTCCGTCTCCGTCTACAGTTTCACAGAGGAGCTCTGACAGCTGAGCAGGACTTTGACACTCCCTCGGCGCTAATGCTTCGCAGCCTGTCATTAAAAGAGACTCCGGGGCGGGGACGAAGCCGGCTGAGGGTGCGTGTCATGTAACGCCTGACATTGTCATTTTGAATTTGGCTTGCAGTGAAATTTCAGCTGCAAACCTATATTTGTGACGGGAACGTCAGTGGAGCGTGAATGCTTTTTTTTTTCCCAGCATGTTACGGGCACGCTGGCAGTCGGAGGCATCGTTGGCTGCTCAAAGTGGATGATTCCCATCATAACAACAGTTTCATCAACAGTGTCAACCTCCTAAATCAGCAGTAACAAGTGAGAGCACTGCTGAGCGGACGTACAGCCTCTTCACTGAGTTTCACATCATGTTATTGGCTCATTAATGAGAATGTTCTCGATCACTTAATAGCATTAAAGGAGGCTGCTGCTGCAGGTAAAACAGGAGACATTTAGATCGACAATTCATTTATGATTTTGGAAGCAGTAGTTGACAAAACTATCTCACCCCAAGGTCCATTTAATGGCGGTTCTGACGCTTTCAATCGTACCACACAATCGTCTTCTTCAACCAACCCATTCAACTCAACTGAGGGATATTGTGTGATACGATTGAAATCACCAGAACAGATAAAAACTGAATCTTTATGTGAGATTATTTTGTCTATGACTGTTTCCAAGTTCAGATTCACAACTTACACAACAGAGATGTATCTTTAATTCTACTACTTCTTTAATGTGTTTTTTATTTATCTTTTTCTAGTTTAGAGTAGAGTAGTTGGTTTATACAGTATATAGAGATTTATAAATATGATGTTTTTTGTACTTTCCTCGTGTATATCTATCTATCTATCTATCTCAATGTTTGAACCAACAGAAGAGAAGAGAAGAGAAGAGAAGTCCTTTAAGTGATCAGAAAAATTAAAAGTGTAGCATCTACAAACGGATCACAAGCTCCAAAACAGCTGAGAAATGGACCTTGTGTGTTGTTGTTTCATCAAAACCAGGAATAGCGCAACAAATACACAATCAACTAACTAACTGCACAGCTTTAGATTAATTTTGGTCAACATCATTTTTATAGTTTTCAGCTCGTATTCTTTCTTCCTTCAGAAAACGAGTAGAGCTCCGAGTAGCTCCACTTTTCAATAGGAGGCAGAAACAAAATATCACACTTCTTTGGCCTTGTTCAGCCTCCATATCTCCGATATGTTCAAGCAGGTTAGGTTAAGGCAAAACAAAACACTTATAAGCACAATGTGAATGAAGTGAAATGCAATTCAGTCTGATTATCAGAATAAAACTTCTGACCAAGACAAATAAAGAAGCTGATCCACGTCGTTGGTAACAAACCAAATCTTCTAAACACTTGAAGGAACCTCAAGATTAATCACGCCGTTACCAATTAAAACAATATTTACCTCCTTGAGGCTGAAATCTGACTGACGTTGAATCATCCCCCCATTATTCCAATACCTGAATTCATTTCCATGATGAATCATCCGCCCCGAACCAAACCGTGACATCACCTCGCCGCCGCATTCACCGTCTCCCTCTATTCATTTTTTTAATTGAACCTGCCGCGTTGCATAACCCGGTTCAAACTCTTCTCCCGGAGCTGCTGAACCTCGACTCTGTTGTCAGGGAAACATTATTCAACTTTATTCATCATTTTATACCTACCAAAGCCATAATTCAGAGAGACGGTGAAAACAGCTTTAATGGCGGCCGCCGACTGAGGCCTCTGAAAAGTGTGTTTTCATCTCTTATTCTGAGGAGCAGGTTTGCACACTTTGTGCTTTACTCTCTCATAAACACACACACACACACACACACACACACACACATACACACCCTGACACACACATTCAAATGTACTCTGCAGTCATGATGTTCCTCATCAGTCTGTTGATGAGGAACACAATCTTCCAGACTAAGATAGTTACCAGGTACACGAAAACATGTTCCTTCAAAGACACACACACACACACATCTACACACATACACACACCCCACACAAGCATACACCCTGACACACACACACACACACACACACACACACACACACACACACACAGACACACACACACACACCCTGACACACAAACATTTCATTGGTGGACGAGGGAAACAGTTTTGGGTGTTCTTGACTCTGCTCAGGGCAAATGATGTCATGATGCTGAAACGGTGCCCAGTAGCTCATTCACTTAACTAAATAAACACACACACAGACACACTCACGCACGCACGCACGCACATACGCACGCACGCACGCACGCACGCACACACACACACACACACACACACACACACAGATATGCAACCATCACCATTAGTCATTTACGGTCTGAGCTATTTTAACCGACAGGACAGCAAACATGATACTGCAGGAAGAGGCGCCTATCATGCCATCTGCTGAAGCTCTATGGACGCCATAAAACATCTCAAAACAACATTACGGTGATAAACCTTCTTGGTCTCCCCCCCACACACACACAGCCCCACACACACACAACACACACACACACACACACGTCAAACACACGAACAGCCTTTCCCGTTTCTTCTTCTTTTCAGATAGAACTAATTTGACCTTTGAGCCATTTTTATCTCTGCCACAGTTCAGTGTAGCATGATGATGGCAAGATGTCCTTTACCCTTGTCAAACACACACACACACATACACACGCACTATGATTACATCATGATGATGGCAAAAATGTGATTTAGTGGAGCGTATCACACATACAGTACAGTATGATGGCATATTAGGTTCATTGTAAATAAAAAAAAGAGTATAGTAATACCACATCGCTTCACTTTGCAAGGCTGCATCAACCTCTCATCACACATGCTGTGTATTAAGTCTGCAGTGGATGACCCAATACACCATCACACAGCTACTGTATGCATCAGTGATCATTTCATAACGAAAACTAAATATGTTCGTCAACGACCTTTTTTTTTCCGATGACCAAGACGAGACGATGAGTTTAAAAAAAGTAGTTTAAAAAATAAAAATAAAACTTTACCAAAATCTTTCTTGACAAAGAAATGCATCTGTTTTGTGTCCTGTGCTGTCACATCAGGGCGACACCGGCAGAGACACAATGAGCACAGTCAGGAGGACTGACGACGTAACAATGACAACAACAGGACTTAGGAGAAAGAAACGAGGTGATGTTTTGGCTAGACTTGACTGAAATGTTCAATATAATCTTGATGACTAAACAAGACTAAAATGTCAACAGCTTTCATTGATTAAAGACTGAATTAAGACTAAAATACCCAGACTTTTAGTCAACTAGAAGTCGACTAATAAGGACATTTGACACAGAACTAAGACTAAGAATAAATTAAAACAAAATAGCTGACAAAATGAACACTAGCATGTTTGCACATATACATACACGAGGAAAGACATACTTTAAATTCAAGATATTTCGTAGATTATAACGAACCATTCTCCTCCTTAAATCCCCCAGTCGTTTGCTAAAGCTAGTGAACACAGATCACTACAAACACTTGCATGCACACACACTCACACACACTCACATGGTTCATTGCAGATTGTAATACCTGGTTCTTTTTATGGCACATGTGTCTCTTTCTCTGATTTTACAGCCTACAGGGCTCTCAGCAGTCAGCGGCACGCCTGACTGATCCCACACACAACCCGTCCAATCAACTGGGACAGTGATTTAGGAGGTCTATCACCAGGTGCTATGAACACACACACACACACACACACACACACACACACCCTCCTACCTATACATACACTACAGTAATGCATGAGAGATCAAGTTGTCAATAACTAGACTGAATTTGTTGGGGTTAAGGGGGTGTTCACATTTTTAGAGACCTGGCGCTTCCTATCTTTCAAACACACAAACACACATACACATGCACATGCACATGTACGCTGCACACCATGTCCTCAGGGTCAGACCTAAGCAGGTGAGAGGAGGGTAATGAAACGTGAAAAATAAGAAAGAAAAACACATATGGGCTCTGTGGAGAAGACGGGAAGAATGAGAATGAAGATGAGAAAAGACGAGATCAAAACTTCCTCCTCCATCACAACGGGGTTGGGTTAATAATAGAGTGCCAGGTGTCAAGTCAGTCCTACAGTTCAGTGTCCATGATCAGGGCACGGGATTTGTACTTCTCATTCTAGCTGCGTATTCGGGGACATGAATGTCTTAGCTGAATTGGCTGATATTGATCAAATCCTCCCATTTGCCATTTTGTCAGGCTCTTTGCCGTTCTACTGTGTGCTGCGTTGTAACTAAAAGCCACCTTTAAGGTCGTTTCCACACGAATGCAGATAAAATGTGAAAATGCCGTTTATGTCTTGAATGTTTTCCGTCAACACTGAGATGCTAAAACAGTAGAAATGTGCATAAATCTCTTCTTCCCTCATCGTCGGCTCAGGATAGGGCACAACACTATTCGTGGTGTTTTGAGAGCCTCGTACAAATCTGTATTTTACAAGCATCGGGCAAGTGAACAACTTTCATTTCATTTATTGTAAAAGACAATAAATGATAAAGTTACTGCAGCCATTGGACATATTTTTTTTTCCATTTTTCAAAAGACATTTTTGGACATAATTCGTGAATATGCACCCTCAACCCTCCGTCAAAGTACTGATAAGACCAACAGGACGACCCCCCAGATAGGCATTTTTCAGAGCTGACATTTTGACTCGTTACAGCAGGAAAAGCACAGCTGTTACTAATAAAGATAATGATGGCTCAATGGAAGAGCGCCGGGCTTTGATGCAAATTTTCGTAGCAGCAAAACGGTGGTATTACAACTTCTATGTCCGTCACGTGATGCCATTGGGCCCAAACAGACTTTTTCCCATAGACTTACATTCGAAAAGACAGTCTGTCAATCACCTTCCCAGTACGAACACTTGAATAGCCCTTATTTAAATCATTATGTCCTAAAAGTTGTAAAATGCACTAATCCTTTATCACTCTGCATCGGGCCATTTTGGCTTCATGTGCCACTGAGCAACTCTCATACTAATGAACGGGAGCCTCCAACGCTGGATCCAGTTCTGTAAATACATCCATGGCGTGAACAGCCTGAAACATGCAGCTAAATGGAATTAAACCATCATTTATTTTATTATTTACACCTGGGCTTTTCCTACTGTAACATGTCAAACTGTCTTCAGCATTACTGGGATTATCAACGGTAATGTAACGACAGAGTTTTAAAGTTCAATCCCCTTCACTACTTAGCTTTGGCTGGCAAGCAGAAGATCATCCAGGTTGGTGCTAAATCCACCTCTTCATGTGACAGTGTTTCTCTGTTGTCTGGTTCTTTATGAGATCAAACAAATGTGTACATGACAACACTATAACATTAGATCATTTTACATATGTCATTTGTTTTACTCAAAGTCATAATTCAGTCATTTGGAGTAGACTGCGTACAGCAGTGGACCATGCAGTTACACATTATTAAAAACATGCTCTTGCTACGGTGTCATCCTGTCGTGGGCTCAGTGCCACCCGTGATGATACAGCTGTAATTGCTGCCTACCAAAGCCCGACTGTTTCTTTGGCACCACCTGAACTCTTAAATGGGTTCTGGCGTGATAATGCAGTGTGGAGAATGATGGTGCCATTCAGACTGATCAGAGGCTGATTTCCATCTGGGGCAGCAGGTGAACACAATTAACTACCTGGCAGGACGAGAAACCAGAGGCACAGGGCTCTTCTCATTTCTCTGTTCTGTGCCTCCTCGTCTCCTCGTGCCTCCGTATCGTGACCCAGGACTCGTCTCGAGGATTGAGGAGACTTGCCAGAGGAGCTATCAGCGAGGATACACTGGTGTTCAGAAGTCCTTTCGGCAACTGTGACATATAAAAGAGGTGTGACACGCAGCTGGAATAATCTCAAACCATGGTAGGAATCTGTGATCAAACCTTCTGCCCTTCAATGTTTGTTTAGCACCTCGTAAAGCTGTTCTAAACACATTCCTTAAAGGTGCTATTGATAACATTCAGCCACTAGATGTCGCATTCTCCCTCCCTCGTTCCATTGCATTCACTTCACAACAAATGGTTGCCAGTTTTGGCTGTATATTTAAGAGTGGAGTGGGTGAAATTATGAATCTTCTGTGGTAAAGTGATGAAATCATTTTGCAACATAGGCCTACATCAGGTGTGTGTGCGTGTGCGTGTGTGATTGGTAGAGAAGAGGAGCCGAGCTTTTATTGTCAAACTCAACCATTTATGCAATTTTTTCCACAAAAACTAACAACTTGCTCGCTGACGACACAGAGATACCACATGATGCCAACGTTGTTATACAATTGGCTCACAAGCCTTGTTAGAAGTGTGAACCAAACGTCTGATATATTTCACAGAGATAAACAAAACATTCATTTTGGACCTGTCAACATTTCTAAAATGATTAATTCACAATCATAATATTTAGTTTTTAGGAAAAGCCATACTTTAATTCAACACCTTTCTAAAAGCTCTGAGGATGTATCATTTTAAATTATTCATAAAAAAATCATCAATTACATATTTAATGACCACCTTGATATTACTTGAGTGTAGGCCACACCCAGTTCATCTGCTTTAATTGTGACATGATGTTTAAAAATGCAAACAGCTGCTGACAGCAAATTATTATATCAATAAGATCATTCTCTTGTATTCAGCACTAATTTGCTGTATTCAACGTATTCTCATATACGCTTCGTATGATATCCAATGAAACCATTATCAATTCCGATAGTTGTATTATCACTCTTTTACATCTACTACTATTGGTTCTGTGTTATCAGTCCTACTTGTATTAGTTATTACAGCTGCTAGGCTATTATTGTGGCTGCTTCCCTCTCTCTCTCTCTCTCTCTCCCTCTCTCTCTCTCTATCTATCCGGTCTCAGCAGATGGCCGCCCGCCCTGAGCCCGGTTCTGCTCCAGGTTTCTTCCCAGTAATTGGGGAGTTTTTCCTGGCCACAGCGAGCTTGGTGGATCTTGTTGGGTCTCTAAACTATGGTGTACGGTCTCAGACCTGCGCTATATATAAAGCGTCTTGAGATAACTTCTGTTGTGATTTGACGCTATACAAAAAAATAAATTGAATTGAATTGAATTGAATTATTCCTCCTTTTTTGTTCATTACGTGTCAATTTCCACTCATTACAGTCTTTTCAAAATAAACTTCCGTCTTCACAGGAAACAACTTCCTTAGGTTTAGACAAGAAAGCTACTTAGTTATGTTTAGGAAAAGATCGTGGTTTGGCTTAATATAACTCCGGAAGTGGCATAACTTAAGTACGTAACTTATGTGACAAATAAGTCAATGTTGACTTCTGGTTTTACACTGGACACAAATGCCGGTCTCCTGGGTAAAGTCCGATGTTTTTTGATGCACCCGTCCACGCTTTACTTCCTCCCTACACGGCGTTCGCCACTCTTTATACTTCCTGGTTCACGATTACATTAATTACACACAAATTGATTTTGTGGGATATACACGAATCACGGTGCATTACTTTTCGTAGGTGTAGTTACAAGCAGTGTCAGGAGTGCATTTGTGTGTATATAATATATATATCACTCAGTCATAGCTTATATATAATATAGACACTTTATTTTTAGAGTATAATTCTTTTCATACAGAAATGTGTAATGTTTCAAAACAAAAGAATAAAATAAACTAGCTTCGCAGAGGTTTCCGCTGTAGGCTAAGAACAAGTCCATCTGCATTGGCGCTATAGTCATTACCCATGAATCATTGCCTTTTGTTGGATGTACAGTATTATCCCATTATGTTTGAGAAGGAGGAGGGCATATAGCCAGAGAGAAATACATTTGAAGTCCTGAGTGTGTGGGAGCCATTAGCCGTAGAGCCGTGTTATTATGTGCCTGTCACCTCAATGATAAGTGGAGCTATTGTGAGCAGCATTGCACAGTATATGTGGCATTTATACAAGGACTATTAGAGTAGAGGCAGCACATCAGGTTTCTGAGCATTGTATTATTAAAGTTGGATCTTTTCATTGTCTGATCAATTCACTGTCGATCAAACCAGTTAACAGTTCCTCTCTATTCACACCGATGACCAGGGTCGGTCCAGGGTTACCCGACACATGTTCAACACTTCCTTTGTCAATTCAAACCAGTCAGCTCAGGTTAATCCAGGACAATTCACCTGAGAGCAATGGATGGATTACAGAGAGAGAGGATGATGGTGGCATCAGCAATGTGTGCAAAAAGAAAAATGTCACAGAATGATGCATGTTATTGAGATAATATAGTGTAAATATAGTAAATACAGCATTTTTACCTTTGTAAAATGTTAAACTATCTTATTCTGTTGTTACATGGAGCTGTAATGTTTGCAAAAACCATTCAGACAACATAAAGATTTACAGCATCTATCAATCAACACTCATGAAACTGTTATTCTTGCTTGATAATGTAATGAACCAGGACTGGGTTTGGTACTTTATAACAGATGGAACAGGCGACAGATGTGTCTTTTTGCAGGTTTATTTGGAAAATTTAAAAAGTTAAAAAGGTAGCCTACAAAGAGAACATGTGCAAACATGCTTTAAAAACAGCTGGCTACAATTCTACAATTTCATTTAGCAGACACTTTTGTCCAAAGTGATGTACATCTGAGAGTTCGTACAACACAAGCAGACATCTGCCGCTTAATTTCTTCCTCACTGCAGATGGCCATGAGCTCCTGCACCTCAAAGTCTTGTCACATATATGCGTGAAAACATCCCTGCTGCCGTCGTTTGTTTATGGACTATGGCGACCTGTGATGATTGTGTCACGGACTGTGCGCCCCCATTTGCAACTAATCACATCATGTCCTTTGTTTGTTAGCAACCCTGGTGGGTGCCATTAACATTGAGATTGACCCGGTCCGACCCTGGTCTGACCCTCCTCTAGACCTGGATCCCGAAGCCGAGTCGGTCAACTCAGGTTAACCCTTTCAGACACAAAATCAACCCTGGCTAAGCTATGAAAGGGGTATAAGAAAATCCAACCACCGTTCCCTATAGAAAAAAATAAATCTGCTATTTTCTTAGGCTAGTTATGATGTGTGTGTGTGTGTGTGTGTGTGTGTGTGTGTGTGTGTTTGTGTGTAATATATGCATTGCTTGTCCAAGCTAATAAACCCTTTTTTGATATGGGCATTAATATCTCACTCATTGTCAAATAATGGGTCTCCAAATGGTCACCAGCTGATAGAGAGTTTATTTTAAATCTATCCACTTCCTGTATTACCATGTGTTACATTTTTCTTATTTATTGTATCATCTTGTTTAGTGACAAAAACTAAAAAATATCCTGAAATGTGATGTTCCTTTTTACTTTCAAGTATCAATTTATCTTAATTTGCATAAAAATATGCTCTCCGCCAGGCAAGTGAAATGATGTGTGAACTTTTGAACATTTATTGTACTTTGATTTGTGATTAAAAATTCTGCCTGTCTGTCAAAATCTGTCCTCGGTATGACTAATGGACGATATGTACGGCTTCGCCACCATTTCACTGTCGGCGTCTCATTCGACATCTTGAGTGGTTATTAAGCACGACAGCTCAACAAAAAGTGCTGTAATTCTTCCGGACGAAGCCTCGTGCTCGGTTTCTGAGTGCCAGTGTTCTTCTGTCTGCAGATATCAACTTGTGTAAGAACATGTGTGCAGGCGTCACGGGGAATACGTGTGTTAGCTCACTATAGTTAATGAGCGTGCTCTGGTCAGACCAGGGGAATACACGTTCAGTATAATTATACGTGAAATCTGAATAAACCGTCACGCTTCACTGACGATCGGCGAGGATGATAAGATGAAAATCAAATGAGCAGTGCTGGATAAAAAAAAAAAAAAGATTTGATAGGTATTTAAAATGGCAGCAACACGATGTTTGAGGCGATAGATGGAGGAGGAGGGACAGAGAACACAAGGAGTCTTTATTTAGTATGACGAAGGAGAAATGCCACAATATTTGTTCTGATTGGTTAAAAGTCTTGAAATTTGGTACGAACAGACTTTGGGTAAATATCTAACAGCACAACTTTAAAATCTTTAGATCACATGAAAAATTACACTTTTATTAATCGTCAAAATCAGGATTTTTCAATTTTATTTTATGACGTTTATTTAAGTAAAGTTCAAGTATACATTTCCCAAGTATACTTTAAGCAGTAAATATACTAATATCAATGTACTAGTAGTATACTTATAAGCGTACTGATTTAATACTTCTTGGGACTAAATTGGCTCACGTTTTAGTTTATAAAAGTATAATTTTAATTATACTTTACGTATAAGAATAGTAAACTTTGAGTACACAACTGGTTTACATTTAAGTCTTATTTTGTGCTATACTATAAGTATACAGATTACTAGTTTTATACTTGTTAGTGTACTATTCCAATACTTCTTGGGACTAATTTAGTTTAAGTGTAAGTATTGTACAGATAGTTTATTAGTTTTATACTGGTACACTTTTTAGTTTATGAAAGTGCACTTTAAAGTATACTCTCATAAAACTACTAGTTTAATATTTTCTTTACTTCAAGTATACCTGTATATACTAAGTATTGTACTGATAGTTTATTAGTTTTATACTGGTACACTTTATAGTTTATGAAAGTGCACTTTAAAATGTACTCTCAGTAATCTACTAGTTTAATAGTTTTTATACTACAAGTATACTAACTTCAAATTGTCTTAAGTATATCTTGATCAAAAGATTAAGTACAAGTATGAGCCATTAGCAAATGTTAACATGCTAAAGTAAGTCGAGGAACATGGTAAACATTATGCCTGATAACCTTCAGCATGTTAACATTGTCATTGTGAGCATTTTAGCATGCTAAGGTTAGCATTTAGCTCAAAGCCCCGCTGTGCCGAACAGAGCCAAATATAGCTGTAGACTCTTAATCCTGTTAAGTGAAGTCCAGTATGTCACACATGTATGTTCTGTATCTGCATAACGCATCAACAAGCTGATAAAGCAGCCACAACATGACTAATATAAATACACTAACATATATGTGAAATAGGAGAACTCATCTATCAGATCCATTGCTTCAGATTTTCTAGAAAAAAAACGTTTTTATTTCTGATTTTGTGCTGTTATTCTCCAGCCGTCATGCCTGTAGGGGCACGAGGAGCAGAATTTAATCTTGCTATATTGCAGATAGGTGAGCTGTGAAATATTCATTCTCCTCTTCCACATTATTGCCTCATGGTTCTGATGGAGAAGAAAAGCACCGCGAGAGAGACGAGGACTGAACTCTGCGTGTCAACCTTTCCACTGACTATTCCAGGGTTTTTATAGCATTTCCTCTAAAATAATACACAAGGTGTGCCAGTTGAAGCCATCTTTTACTTATTTGTTTAATTTCTTCTTTTACAGCATTTCTGCTTTACTGGCCTCATGTCTGCTCGTTAAAGCCATAAATTGAAGGGACACCTCGCTGCAGTTTACGAGAAACCATTGCTTTAATTAATCAAAACCATCATAAATATGAACCATAAAGAAGATCACTGAATCAGCAAGTAAAGGGTGTTACGGGCATAATGTGTGTGTGTGTATGTGTGTGTGTGTGTGTGTGTGTGTGTGTTTGTTGTTCACTGCAGGAAATGAACAGATTAGTACAACTAGTTAACTGCTTCTAGACTTCTAGGCCAGCTTAGTCGCACAACAGTTCATGAAATAGTCGCAAAATTGAATGTATTAATTAGTATACATACTGTAGACACGAATTTAACATTTTTTGCAATCAGTACGAAATCAATTCATATGTAATCCACGTAATTTGGAACCAGGAAGTGTAACTAGGCGATTGTGCGTAGGGAGGAGGTTGGGGTGGATGGGTGGGTCAAAAAACATCAGACTTTCACCCAGGGAGTTTATGCCCCGTGCGGAAACAAAAGTCAACATTGAGTTATTTGTCACGTAACTTCCATACTTAAGTTACACCACCGACGGTGTTATTTTAACCCAAACCACCATCTCTTCCTAAACTTAAAGTCGTTTTGTTGCCAAAGCCTATTAAAGTAGATCTTTTCCTAAATCGAACTAAGTAGT
>CAKAOI010052064.1:74884-121274 GCA_916701655.1 Sebastiscus albofasciatus
CAAGAAGTACAAGAGACAAGAAATGAAGAAGATGAAAACAGTAGTAAGGAGACTTACTTTCAGAACGATGTGTGTCAAGACACCCACTTTGAATGTTATCAGTCAATTGAATGGACATCGTCAGCGGCTACTCTTATAGATATGGGTTCGGATGGCCGTTATCATCTATTCACATGGTTGATCACCGATGCTAATGCAAGAAGACAACAACGCCGACCTCTAGTGGCTGTAGTAATTATAACAGAGCAAAGGAAGAAGTCAGGAAGTCTGCATAGGGAGGAGGTCGTAGATGGGTCAAGTAAACACAAGACCGTAGTTGGTGTCCCATGTGAAACCAAAAGTCAACTTATTTTACCGTACTTTTGTTATGTAGTATTTAAAGTGGCAGTAGGCAGTATTAGGCAAAAACTCCATAATAACCTTTCAGCATATTGTAATCCAAGTGTTCTGAGAGAAAACTAGACTTGTGCTCCTCCTCATGGCTCTGTTTTCAGGCTTTAAAATATCTAGCCTGTGACGGGAGACTTTGACCAATCAAAGGTCATTTCATTGGGAACGCGTTCCTATTGGCTGTGCTCTGGTCATGTGACCAGAACTTGACGTTGCTTTACCAGATTTCACAATGGTGGCGGCGGTGTCACAAACTTTCTCATTTTACAGCTAAACCGTGCTCTACAAGATGATTCTGAAAACATTTGAGGAGAGAAATAGGCATTAACGTAACAGAATATTGATTCATATTTGATCAGCGCTGCCTAGTTTGACCGTTTGGTCGGCGTTCGCGAATGATTGACAGCTGGCTCTCATAGACGGCAGCTCGACAGCAGACCTCAGATCAGCTCTTACTGCTTGTTTTCCTCTGATCTGTGAAATCTTGCAGATGCCATTAGGAGCACCGGAGGACACAGAGGAACATGTGTTTCATGTACTACTGTCACGATATAGCGACCGTTTTAAAAAAATAACTTTAATCATATTTGCTCCAATCTCGCCTACTTCAGCTTTAACTAACATACATAAGTTATGTAACAATGTCAGCTGGGATCGGCTCCAGCCCCCCCGAGACCCTGAACAGGATAAGCTGTTACAGATAGATGGATGGATTCTGTTGGTCACTTATGTATATCTCCTACCAATGCAACCCTATTCCTACTTTAACACTCTTTACCTATTGTTATCACTCAGAGAAACCCGTTACCCACCCACCGTGTTTCCTGTTGTTTGTGTTTGGATTGCAGATCGAGTTCTCGGTGTGACAGGTTACCGTTGGTACTGATTTAGTTGTCATCATTGTGAGGATTTTGTGTCCCATGTGCTGTGTGATTCATACAGGAAGCAGAACGAATCTACCTTTCTATGATTAGACCACGAAGCTTTATACCCATAGGGCTCAATATCCCGGCACAGCAAGATTCATTCACTGGAGAGGCTGCACTCTCTGTGTGTGTGAGTGTGTGTGGTGTTGTACTTTTATCCTTATGGTAACAACATGGGTTATTTATTCATTATTTTGCTTTGACCTTACCAAAAGAAATGCAAAGGCCATTTTAGGAAAATAAGGCCATTTTGTTTTACAATCCTTGCTTTCGTTTACGGTTGTTAAAGGTAAGATTAGGTTTCATTATATAACATAGACTCTCAAAATATGAATGCAAACTGCAGACCAACCTAGCAGACGTTTGGTGAGTAAATTTGGGGTCTTAGCAGAGAACACGTTCAAAAATTGCCACCAAGACACACAAGAAGACGGGAAATTAGCTTCTGACTTTGTGTAGGAAACATTTTTTTTAGGGATTTTAACAGAGATTGTGGGATATTAGTCTATGCCATTACACCTTAAGGCTGCACTAATCAATCACTGTGGGATGGGAAAGCTCGTATAACCCATCGCTCACCTTTGCACATCCACTCAACTCTTTGGAGCGTTGTAGATTCTTTCAGCTCATTTTCGTTTTTCGTGCAGAATAGTAGGCCTACACTACCTGCCCAGCACCAAACGCCACAGGTTAGCAACCAGCGGAGTAAAACTAAAAGACCAAACAGAGAGTGAATTTTGGAGTTACGTTCATCAGGTGGCCAGATAAAAAATCTTGTCAGGATTTCTGTGGCTGGACCAAATGCACTCGCTGGACAACAGGTAGGTGAAAAGGTATTTTATTACTTGAGTTTTTGATACTGCAGACTGGCGTTGGCGGTGGTGAGAGGAAATGTGGTTCCAGGGATGTGAGCTGACTGGCAGGCATGATGAGCTGAAGCAGCAGGTGGGTTTGTCTGGAGGTTGGAGAGCAGCGGTTGGTTGAGGTGAGCAGGAGGGCAAGCAAGCAAACAGATAAACAGGAAACCAACTAGCAAGATCACTAGCAGGAGCTGGAAGCGTAGCACATTGACAAAAAAAAAAACATGGAGGACAGCGATCCAGCAGAGACTGGCTGTTGGAGAAGAGGTTTATGAAGTGAAGGGGAGCTTTGCTTGATTGGTGGACAGGTGTGCTGATTGCAGGAGACTGGCAGGAGCTCTGATTGCAGATTGTGTCCAGGTGAGTAGTGAGGAGAAGAGAGAGGACAAGAGGAGGAACAAGCAATCAGAGAGACAAAACCGAAACTCACCAAGCACACATTACATATGGTGCCTTCAAATGGGGTCGTGTTTACCGTGTTCACGAGAAGAGTCCATGAACGCCCCCCTCTTGTGGTATTCACGACCTTGTAGGTGGAAAGTTTCTGAAAGCTTTGAGTTTACGGGTTGTGACGTGTTTGTTGACGTTGTCAGAAATAGCGGCCAGGCCACAGAAGTTCAGTTTTTTGTGCATAACAAGTTAATATATTGTAATTTTAGTTGTATATTGTTTTTCTTTGTAATTTTACAATATGTCTGAAGAAAATGTTGAATTTCCCAACAGCCTCATCTTTCTCCTCTGTCATTATACCTTTGCATTTCCTGCATTATGTTACCCTCTTGCTAGCTCGTTAAATTGTTAGCCTCTGTGGCTTCTAGATGCCCACAGTGATGTTAATATTGCCGTTGCTTAGCAGCAGTGTTCTCACCACTTAACCACTTTAACGCCAAGCATATCGTGTACACGACTTCCCATGTTGTAAACACGAGCTCATGAGTTTCATTCGAAGGCACCATTACACTAAAAAGCAGAAAAATAATGAAAAAACACACTCACATCAGGCAGGCAGGTGATAATATGACAGCTTTTATATGTCAGCTTTAATAATGCAATTTTAAATAAAACTACAGTGATTGTGTATCGGTCTGTGAGTGCAGCCGCAGCCAAAACTCTGGAGACCACGCAACGGTCTGACGGAGCTGCTGCGCTGCTGACGTGCTTCTTTCACTACGAAGGATAAAGTGTTGGAATTTGTTTAAAGTCAGCAGGTGCTTTGCAATGACCCCCCCACCACCCCCACCCCCCACCCTCACACATACACACACACACCAACAGCAGGTGAATTACAAAGTTGCCTACAACTGACTGATGACTTCGTCTTTGAAAATCACTTTTTAAGTTTGCCTTGAAATAAAATTGAAGCATCTGTCACCGTGCCTGAGCTCATTCCTCTGTGTCTAGCTCCCTTTCTTTCTCTCTCTTCCCATTTTGCCTTCCTCTCCCTCTTCCTCACCTCACTCCATCTTCATTCTTCTTTTCCTTCCTGCAGGACCTTCTTTACCTCAATCTGACTAGTCTTCACTCCACCTCTGTCTCTTAGTGGCTTCCTTCCTCCCTCCTTCCTTTCTGTTTTTACTCCTTTATTACTCTCCATCTTCTTTGATTTTGCTTCTCTTCCTCTCCCTCTATCTCATTATCTCTCTCTCTGGTTTCCTCTCTTTTTCTCCTTCCTTCCCTTCATCCTTCTCTCCAAGGGGGTAAACAGGCTCATCTATCACCTGCCCGGTTGCTTATAGACGCTTGACAGCTCAGCCACAAGACTCAAACTGGAAAACAGTCCTGCTGTTTGTCTACTGACATCAAGTCTAATATGTGTAATCTACAAGGCAGAAGGTGACGGCTGTAAGTGCCCGCTTGTTCAATTTGTGCAGGACTGACAGTTTGGACACCAAAGTTAAAGCAATAAAACAAAAGAGAATGATGCGTGCAGCAGAAATGAGATAAGATATGCAATAGAATAGCACCAGGAAACAATGGCAGAGCGACGGCATGAAATGTGTTTTATGTTGTCATCTCTGGACAACAAACAGCAGATAGTTATTTACCTATTGGCTACACACAATCATGTTCAAAGTTCAGATATGTGACTGTGGAGGTGGGCATGGCTGGTACTGAGCTGCAGCTGAGGGAGAGGTGTGAGGAAGGCTCATGAGAGCAGAGCCAGATGAGCTGATCGGCACAACTGCTGCTCATTGACTAATTACATTCTCCTTTAAATACAGCAGTGTGCTGGACCTGAGGCTCGTCGACATCGTCGTGTGTGTGTGTGTATGTCTCTCTTTCTGCTATGGTACACAGATTAAAACACAGACCTTGTCTTGCCTTTCCAGCGGTTTGGGTGACTCAATCTGGTAAGCAGCTCTTAGGTGTATTCTACTCCGTCAGCCAAAACAAACATCTCATTTGATTTCTTGTTGAACTCGGTGAAGCTGCTCTGAGGTCGTGGTTGTCGGGGGCTCATCTGGCTCAGACACATAGTTTATAGCTGTGGGATTCCTGTGTTACCTTGTGTGTGTGTGTGTGTGTGTGTGTGTGTGTGTGTGTGTGTGTGTGAGTGTGAGAGAGTACCATGCTTGTTTATTACCATGTCAATCCAAGCCACATGGATTTATTGTCTTGATTTTACGTGCACACTATCCTGGCGTCTGGACTTTTGCGAAAAGAACAAGCAGACAGCACAAGCCGGTGATTTTTAGCTGCTATTCAACGTTTTCTGTAACTTCAAATAGAAGACATTGCATGCATACTTTATAGTTTATATAGACATGGAAGAAAATGTCAAGTTTTCTGTACCTTGTTAAAGTATTCTCAAGGAGTGATGGGAAGCCCTCTATGCCAAATGCATGGCTGAAAAATGTCTATTTTTGAGGGGAAGGGGAGGATTGAGCAAACAGTTTACACAGTTGATGTGTGTTGCAATCAGATGCAGTACTTGTTAATGTTTGAGGCTCAACGCTGTCATATAAACACAATTTCTGTTTATCTTTGTTTACCGAACTGACTCCTCCGAATCTGCAAAGTGACTTTAGACAGATATTACATTTGGCACTTTTATCCAAAGTCACTTACAATAAGTGCGTTTAAACTCCACAGGAAAAAGAGCTGGATGTCATTGAATGATGGGAGCGTATATCAAACAAATAACTAAAAGTATGTTACTGTAAAACTGTTTAGGTTTTCTTTGTCCCTTTAGAAATGATGCAGAAAGGTGGTGTACACATTGTGACCGCCCGGCTCAAAGGCTGCAACGAGAAATGGGAGACGAGATGAGTATGAAAAGGCATATTTACATGTGAGGGTGTGTGAAAATGTCTGAAGCAAACAAACAAAACAGCAGCTGTGTTAGCAGGGGAAGAGCAGGGAGGACGTTCTCTGTGGGAAGATGATGGGCTTTATATGAACCATAGCGGCCCAGGTGTGGCTCCTGAAGCTGACGACCCGCCGCCCTGCAAAATAAAAAAAGAACACCAGTGCAGAGAGAAGCATTTAAGAGTTTAGCGTGATAGAAGTACGAGGGAGTAAACACATTAGTGGTATAGGACAAGATTGAAAGCAAGGTGTTCTTTGGAGGGTTTATCCATGCATGGAGATGCAAGAACATACTGGTGAAGATACAGATTTAACAACAGCAAGCGTCAACCAATGTGCAAGTGTCGGACAAAGATTTCCAGCTACCAAACCACACCGAACTGGAATTTTGTCCCATAAAGTGGTGTGACAAAGGAAAGAGGATCTGCTCTCCAGTTTGACATCCACTCCAGAGTATGTGTATACATGATTGTTTGACCATCAACTGTTCATCTCTTTGTATTTGTGCGTGTAACTTTGTTTAGTATTCATACATATTGAACTGTTGGGTTATAATGTGTAAATGCTCATATGAATGAGTGAGCGTACGGTGTGTCTGTGTATTATTCTCCTGACCTGGTCTGAAAGGCCAGTTCACACATTTCCCTCTTCGGCTCTACAGAGGCCCCCGGGGCAGAATCAATGACCTCAGATATATCCAACAGTGATTAATATTTGACTGAGAACCTCATTGTTATTTTGCTCTCTTTTAGCCTTTGCCTCGACAGTTTCCAGAGGGGGGAAGATTTACATTTGTATTTCAACATTTTAGGTATTCGGCAGGTGCACTTTTCAGCTGGGATTTAAGAGGCAACAGCAGAATAGAAAGTCCCCAAACTTACCTTGCAACAAAAAGGGTTATATAATTAGTATAAAGTAACAGAAAATGATTCTTTAGACACGGAGCTGCAACGGGACCCTTAAAGGACCCTTAAAGGACCCTTAAAGGATGGTAACGCAATTAGACTGTCCTGTGATAATTCCCTAGATTCATTCATCCTGTCATATAGTCATTCATGGTTCAAATGTGTATATCCCACGAAATCATTTCATATTTAATCCACGCAATCATGAACTAGGAAGTATAAAGAGAGACAAACGCTGCGTTGGGAGGAGGTTGGGGTGGATGGGTGGGTCCAAAAACACTTTCACCCGGGAGACAGGAGTTTGTGTCCCGTGTGAAACCAGTCATTGTTGATTTATTTGTAACTTCCATACTTAAGTAACGCCGCTGCCGTAGTTAATTTAACCTAAACCACAATACTTTAACATACTACTACTAAGTCGTTTTCGATGGCCAAAAATAGAAATCAATTATTGTTAATTTGAATGGCAGCGTACCTCAGCCACACTATTTATTTATTCATTGATCCACTCATCAATACATTCCTAAAAAACATGATCTTTCTTCCTTTCCTTCTTTCATCCATCAGTTCATTGACTCACCCATATTATATTATTCTATCTCAGGATGGTCGACGTGACACAGTATAACATGAGAAGACCATGAAATTGAAATTAGTCAAGCATTTCTTTCCAACATATCTCTGGTTGGAAGTCATCATGGTCAGAGTTGATCACCAGGCGTTATGGCAATTGGATTTACATGACTTTTTTTGCATTTATGTAATGAAACTAGGGTCAAAGTTAACACTTTAATAACGCGTTAACGGAAAAATCATTTTTACCAACCATGTCATACTAGCTTGTCAGGAAGGAGGTTATATAACGCTCCAAACTTGCGCTAAATTTTGGCGAAGAAAAGGGGTCCCTTGACCTCTGACCTCTAGATATGTGAATGTAAATGGGTTCTATGGGTACCCACGAGTCTCCCCTTTACAGACATTCCCACTTTATGATAATCACATGCAGTTTGGGGCAAGTCATAGTCAAGTCAGCACACTGACACACTGACAGCTGTTGTTGCCTGTTGGGCTGCAGTTTGCCATGTTATGATTTGAGCATTTGTTTTATGCTAAATGCAGTACCTGTGAGGGTTTCTGGATGATATCTGTCATTGTTTTGTGTTGTTAATTGATTTCCAATAATAAATATATACATACATTTGCATAAAGCAGCATATTTGTCCACTCCAATGCTGATAAGAGTATTAAATACTTGACAAATCTCCCTTTAAGGTTCATTTTGAACAGATAAAAAAAGTGTGATTAATTTGCGATTCATCATGGAATCATGGACAATCATGGATTAAATATTTGAATCGATTGACAGCCCTAAATGAAACATCTTGATTTAAGTCACTGGATTACTCATTCCCAAATGGTTTCTCTGTTAAATGTTATGAAAATGTATTACTTCATGATAAATACTGACATAAGATGACATGTATGATTGAAGATTTAATCCACGTGACAACTCCATACTTCCATCCAGCCAGTGAAACCAAATTCATCACTTGTTCATCCCTTTCTTCACAGAATTAGAAACAATCTGTTGTCAGCGGATACACACTGGAATATTGATTAGTTTCATGATCCCTGTCCGCTGATTTTTCTCTGATTGCCACTTATCGCCTACAGATTTTAATCAACTCACAGCAGAGGTCACAGCAGAACACACAGCACAGGCATCCAGGTGAGTACAAATTAATCCTTCATATAGTTTTCATCACTGAGAAGATTAGAAAGCACAGAGCGTAATAATCACGTTTTCACTCGAATGCAAAACGAAGCGACCAGATGAATCACCTCTGGAGGTTCGGCGTCGTGTGTGAGGATGTTCGCCTGCAAAATTACATATTGATTTTCTTCTCTTTGTTGCTCTCTTGATCTCTGGTGTTGGCTCTCTCTCATCCACCGGCTTTCCTTCACCAGCGTCTCCTTCCACTCTTCCTAACTCTCTTCACCACATCACCTCTTTCACATTAACCCTCTCATTTCGTATACTATGCTCTTACTGAGCATACAACACGTTAAGGAGTCTTCCCTGTGTTCCCCTCGCAACAGCCTCAATGTACTTGCTTCCTCTTCTGTGGTTGCAAATCAGTAAAATGATTGGTGTGTTTTCTGCTGCAGACTTTCAGCCCTTTCAGACCCTTAGCACAAATTGATTGTACTTTTTTTTCATAAGTTGAGCTGTTTATAAAATTCAACCACAAAGGGAAAACTACTCAGAAAAACCTGCAGACTCCCCGTCCTCTACGGACGTAAACAGTGTGAGACCTCTGATTTATTCTCTCTCCAGTGTGCATGGTGTAAAAGGTACAAATTCTTTCTCCATCTCTTTTCCATCCTCTATATCTTTCTTCTTTTCACTCCAGTCTCTGACTTCTTCCCTCCCTCCGAATCACTTGATCTTTTTGCTCTCCTTCTCAGTCATTCCTTCTATATCTTCTGTTCCTCTTGTATCCTCTTGGCGTTCACACACCGTCTCTAACAGTCTATCAGCAGAGCAACATACGGTCCATCTACAAACAATAATGTTGTCTTCAGGTCGGCCCGTTCCCGAAAACCTTTCATTCATCTATAAATGCATGAGCAGCCTGTCAGGTGTGTGAGTGAGAGAGAGAGGGAGCAGTAAATCAAAGTGCTGCGTGTTAAGCTCCTGCATGTCAAGCATGCTTCCTCCACACACTCACACATACACACACACATGCACACACTGTCTGACAGCTATCAAATCGAAGGGAAGTGTATCTCAGTAAATACATATATGTATATATAGACTATTTTAATCTATCAGGCGAGTGTGTGACAGGCCTATTTCCTCCGAGTCGGAGATGCTGATGGTTTTTGGGGAATTCAAAGCAGGCTCGATTTGTCACGTCCGCATCGGTCTCCAGCCTGCATTACTAACCACTTCACTATGGCGGAGCCAAGCGGGGCTTCACACGCCTCGAACATTACACCATATCCCTTTTTTTTTCTCTACCGTCAGCATTCCCTATTCCTCCACTATGACTGTTATGTCTTATTATATTTATATAATTTACATTTAGAAAACTAGAGACCATCTTGTGATGCGATCACACCAGCTGTGAAGCAAAATCAGGCAAGTAGACTTTATTTCTTACCCCACTTCCTACCCCTTTACTTCCAACGCCCTCGCTCGGACCACACCCATCTTCGAATTAGATTTTCATTTTGATCTCAACTACACACCTGTAAAGTTTCGTGACTGCATCTTGCACATTGTGACGCTATCGCAGTGACAAATCTGTCCACAGACAGACAAGTCCAACGATTACTTTAGAATTAAATGATGTATTTCCACAATTTACCTTGTAATCATCGTCACAAAAGCTAAAATGAATGTGATGAGGCACACACTACACTAGAATGAAGCCAGTTTTGGGCCGGATTTCCCCTCTGATAATCGGCAGCAAAGCCCTGATTGTTTGATGGTTCTAAAGATTATCTTTCCAGATGTTCCTGTGGTGTGAGGTATGTTAAGAGTGTTTTTTACATCCCCCGATCGGCTTGGAAGTCCATCCTGGCCACAACGATCTCAAATCGTAAATATTAAACATTTACGATGGGAGATCCTGTTGTGTGTGGGGGGAACCCCGGGGACAGCCAATGACGCAGTCACGTGGGAAAGAACGACAGCCAATAGAGAACCAAGCTGACTGAAGAAGTAAGGACAACCACCGCTGTCATTGCGGCCGCGGCTAATGCATGAGCTAATGGAAAACGTGAAGCATAAAGTCTAATTGGCTGAAGAAACTGGTTCCCCTTGTACGCCTTGTAAAGCCTCTTCAAACATGGACTAAGTACCACACAGGAAACATGGAACCTCGTTACATCTGTAGTATTGCAGTCTGCATGTACGAATATAATTCCTGAACTTCTTCTGAGCATCATCTCCCTAATGAGCCTTCACCATCTGCCACAGTTTCTGTTCACCTTTTTGGACTCAATTTGATGCTGTGCTTAGCAGCCACTGTACTGTTTCAAACCCTTTCCCTCTTCATTTATAATTATGTTAATATAATATTATAACCATTACATGCGCTTGCAACGTCCTAATGAAGTTATCAGTGCAAACCAACACTTAATTATAGCTAACGGCTTCTTAATAAAATAGTTTTTGGCCATTTACATTACAACTTTGCTTGTTAAAACTACAGTTGAGTACAGTTTCTGCCCCGGTCCATAAATATATAGCCTTAAATCAAATCAATCAATCAAAATACAGTTGTTATATAAATAGACAGGCAGACGGATAGATTGCCTCACTTAACCTCTCTGCTATTCCACTCCTCCACAAACAACAGTCAGAACCTCCTGTCACATCCCGCTGCACAGCGTCACTTTGTCTTATTACTCACTTTTACAACTGGTTTCCTCTCTCCATCCTCCCTTTCTTGTTGTCTCCCTCTCCATCAGGACTTTATGAAGTCGAAATAAAAGCTCCAGCGGAGCCGCCTCAGAGGACGCACGTTCCAACTGCTGCTGTCTCCGAGGCCAAATATATAAAAACGCAGCCTGATTCAGACAAGCAATGTGCCGTGTCCTCAGAAATTGGATTCCCCTCCAACCTCCCCTCACTTCTGTGTCTCTGTTTGCTTCATCTATCAACAGTGTCACATACAATTCAGCTCCATAAGATACAAAACATCACAGAGAACAAATGTGCCAGTGTGTTTCACGGTGAAAATGGGTGAAATGGCCAAAGTACAATAAATGTGTAGGACTGTGACTTGGGGGGTGTTGGTGCAGAAACTGATGGACAACTTAAACTATTTCATAAGACATAGTGACACATTGAGTAGTACTGGGGCAATGCAGTACCGAAGGGCAAGCAGCATTTTATCTAATCAGACCGATGCTTTGTCACGTCCATCGGCGTGTGATACCAACGCACAAGGTCCCCTTTAGTGCCGGTATGAAACCCACCTGTATAGTAAACACAGCAAACTGAATGACACCACAGGGGCCATCACAACTAACTGTGTGTGTGTGTGTGTGTGTGTGAGAAAGAGAGAGACAATGTCTGTCAGCATGGAGCTCTGACACAGACGTGATTCATATTTCATTCATTGTCAAAGCCTGTGTGTACTGTCAGCGCTTTCTGTCCTCTATCCTTATACGCTTCACCCTCTATATAATAGGCCCTGCAGAGACACTTTACAATAATGCTAATGTGCACAATACCAAATGTCAGAGAAAGGTCGCCTCATTGTTACGGACTCCCGCCCATGAAGGGAGGAAAAGTACTTCCAGACTTCTTCTGATTCATTACACTTTGTCTTGCAAATCACTTCAAGTGTCTGCAGACGAGAAGAAATGGTGTTTTATAGAATCAACGTACAGTTTATATACAAACTCTGACAGAAGGTGAAAAAGTTTTTCAGTTTGGACAGAATTATCGGGAAATAAAAGAAATGCTCAAAGAAAACCGGAGCCAGATGCTGAAAAGTCTGTGTATGCACAAAGACAGGAATATTATTTCAGATCATTTCTGAATGTCTAGTTCTGTTTTATAAACCTCAATCATACTGGAAGTGCAGCTTTGAAGGCTGTGTAGACTCTAATAAATGAATAAAGTTATACTAGAATAACAAGTTCGCCTGGCCAAAGTGGCACACAGTACACACACACTTACAGTAGGTTGTTTTCATTCACTTTTCGTACTTATACCTACGAAAAGCAAAACACTGTAATTAGTATTTTGCCCACATAATTGTGAGCTAGTACGTGAGCCAGGGCTGCTTCTAAGGAAGTCAGGTGACATGGCATGGATAGCGAGAAAGTCCGTGTAGGGAGGAAGTCAGGTTGGAGGGTCGGGTCAAACAAACAGAGGACTTTCACCCAGGAGGCCGCTGTTTGTGTCCCGTGTGAAACCAAACGTCAACGTTGAACTTTTGTTACATAACTTATGTACTCAACTAACACCACGTCCGTAAAGCAGGGCATAAACTGTACGATTTTAGCCCGTTTCTGGCACGATTTTTCGCTGCACGACTCATTTTAGATTCGGACTGAATTTCTACCGTCTACAGGCTCTTGCACAGTTGAAGCAGAGCCACGAGCCGATTCCCCAACGTCAGAGCCTACAGTAATCAGAGCGTAGCTATAAAGATAACAACATAAAGCTTAACGTGACCTCCAATTCTCTCTACCATACACGTCTTCCTAGCCATCTGTGAGTCCATCAGCGCCTCTTTTGTATTTTAGACATTTCATCAGGATGGCACAGATGATGAAGATGATCACGTTTCTACCTTGTTAGCATTGTGACTCGTACAGACCTCTGCTAGCAAACCAACTTCACCTGCCTCGGAGCTTTCAAACAAATCTTTGTTGATAACTGTCAACAGCCAGAACGGCCCTCAGGGACTGACGTGCCGCGTTTTGTTTTTTATTTTACACGTACAGTGTGAGCACTCAGGTCGTGGCTGACGATCAGACCGTACAGTGTGAGCACGTAAATTGTGAGCTTTGGCTTTACATCGCAAACAATATACTCGTACAGTAGTAAAATTGTACAGTGTATGCCCAGCTTAAGTTATGTAACAAACATACTTATTTTAACTCAAACCACGATCAGAAACCTAAGTACGTTTTGTTGCCTTTACAGGTTCAGCACTGCAGGCGCACTGATCGCTCGTGTTGCTGGTTGCTCATCATAACCTTTATTTAAGGAAGTCACACTGAGATTAAAGGCAAATGCACAAAAAATGAGAAATAACTTTTTGTAAGGTATCGTACGAACTGTTGTATGAGGATACTTTATACACAGTCCTGTTAGGCCGAGAGAGAGCTTTAGGTAAACATACTGTGAGCTGAGATACATTGACTATTTTGTTTGTCTCAGTTACTAAATCCATCCCCATCTTATCCCACCACACACACACACAAACACACACACACACACAAACACACACACATACACACGAACAGTTGCGGCTTCCTCGGATTCTGTGGCCAAAGACCAATCATGCAAATAAGGTTTGTAAATATTCCAATTAGAAGCGGACCACAGGGGCAGTGTGGGCGTCACAGTGTTTGTGTCCAGCTGAAATCCGGCACCAGGTGGGAGGAAGGAGGAGGGAATTCTGATCAAATGACCACGGAGGAGGAGAAGAGGAGGCTCATGCTGCATTTAGATGTTTGTTGAAATGTTTCAGTTTGAAGAGAAACTATTGACACTTTTAAATTGAAAAAAGGATGCATTATATTTTTTTTATTCATTTCCTCTGAGCACGTCTCTTCCAAGTAGAACTTAATTGCTCCTTAAATATATTTTGAAATGAGTCAAACTGACTTTTTGAAATCTGGATATAGCTAGTGTACACAGGTATGCATGGTTAAATAAATCAAGTTCACTTAGACTGATTAAAATTAGGGCTGTCAATCAATTAAAATATATAATTGAGATTAATTGCAAATTATTTGCACATTTTTTATCTGTTCAAAATGTAACTTAAAGGGAGATCTGTCAAGTATTTAATCCTCTTATCAACATGGGAGTGGGCAAATATGCTGCTTTATACAAATATATGTATATATTTATTATTGGAAATCAATTAACAACACAAAACAATGACAGATGTTGTCCAGAAACCCTCACAGGCATGTTTAGCATAAAAAATATGTTCAAATCAAACATAGATTTAAAATTGAGCCCCGCTACAACCTAAAATTCGCAAGTTGCGTTAATGCTTTAAATAAATCAGTGGCATTAAAACAAATTTGCGTTATTATCACGTTAACTTTGACAGCCATAATTAAAATACATCATGCATTCCTTATTAATCGGGAACAACCTTGAGACAGCGCTGTTACCTGGTTCTTATGTCCTGAGATAATGTTTGAAAAAGTATATTTGTTCTACATTCACACACTACACATGAATCCTATTAAACTGTCTGCAGCCATCTTATTATATTTTCTGTGAGTGTTGAATTTTAATTATACGTTGAGTTACGGGGCATGTGGTTTTTATTTAAATGTGGCAATAAGAAGTTGAATGTGTGACATATGGAGAATCAGCCAGCGGTATGATCCACTGGTTCAGAAACTGGGTGAAACTGGCTTTGTGTTTTCTCTCTTCTCATCTATGCTCCATCAGGGAAGCAGCATATTTACACCGTCAGCAGCGTGGCTCTGGCCAAGGTCGAACGGCGGCTCATCAGTGTGTGTGTGTTTGGGAGATTTAAGCCTCCCGTGGGTCGGCACTTAAGTGTTGATGATTGAGTCGGTGCCTCTGTGCGTCTCTCTGTGTGTGTTTCTGAGGCCACTAGGTGATTACAAGTGTCATATTAACACATTGAAATGTCACTTCTCCTTCAGATAAATGGATCAGTTGTTTTCCATTTATTTTAGATATAAATGTGAAATAGAATAAATTAGAATATTAGTCTGCTCAGCAGTCCTTCATCCGTTCATTCATCTTTTATTCATCCATCGTTTCATTTAGAGACTTCAGATTTGTATAATTTACTAGTTATTATCTCTGCCCGGCGTAAAGAGTTCGGTTGTGTGTATGTCTGTCTGTCCACGGCTAATCTCACATACTACTGGACCCATCAGCCTGATATTTTCTGTGCTCATATATGACTGTATGTTTGTGTTTGCGGTGATTAAGAATGTTTGAAAAACCTATTTTATTGACTGTTTTATACATTAATTGACTGCTGACTCCTCACTCCTCTTAACCAGCCGGTAGAGGCTGCTAGTGATCAACAACTGCTTCAGTAGCAAAAGGCTTTTACGGCAATCGGTTATAGTCTAAAAACAAGTCTTACCTTGTCTGTTGTAGGCCACATTTTGGCTTTTGTTGTAGCTCAAAAACTGACATCCATAGAAAAGTTAGTAAAGTTAGTCACGATACAAGGAGAATAAATCCCCATTTTTGTTAAATTGAGGGAGATTTAAGTCTTCTTTGTTTTACTTTAACTAATAATTGTTCTAGTTATTACACAGATATGTACACTGTAAAATACAACAGCCACATTTCCAATTCTTTCTTCTCAGCTCAAAGCATCATGTCAAGCATAACATCTCAAAAATGATAAATGATTTCCCACCAAGGTAGACAAAGAAGATGAGGAGAATTTGCATTCATATTTTTTAAGCAGTATTTTCTCATGTTAGCTGCAATGTTTACTCTCTAGCTAGTGCTTTTGAATTCATTTTCATTAATACCAACAGCTCTTCTTTTGTTATGTCCTGAAAAGAGGCAACATTCAGCATATCACCTGTTGAGCTATCACTTGTATTTCATACTGCGACCATGACTGTAGGTGCATGCTTTTTATCAAAGAACACATTGGTGAACAAATGTCATTCACTATTCATGTTCCCAATATGAAATAAAAGAATAGTTGATTAGCTTCCATTTTTTCCCCTCACTCCACGTTTTTTAAAATACACCATTGGCGTTCTTGAAATAATGGCTACAGCATATAGCATGTGTATATACAGTAGGCGTGATTATGGTAAGATAAAACGACTCTGACAACAATGAAAACAGCCATGATGTTCACTGTGATGTTTACTTTGCTCAAGCAAGTTTAATGTCTCTATAACGTGCTTGTCATTTCACAGGAGAATTAATGAGAACAGTATGACTTGGAGTAATTGGAAATGTACTAATTTACCTCAACTGATTTCTATTAGTGAATAATATGGATTTTTCTGGTTCCGTAAAATTGATGTTTAATTTGCATGCACATTATGTAAATCTATAGGGACTGGACTTAGAGGCTTCCTGCTCATCAGTGACTCAGTAGATATAATACTTGCTGTGCATGTGTGTATGTGTGTGAGTGAGACCTCACACTGAGCTGTGCACTTGAATAATCTCCCTTTAATTCAGTTTCCTCACAGCCAGTCTGATTCATCCGGCCCCTCACATCAAAATGACAGCTGTGGATATTTCGGATCCGGCTTTGAAAGAACATATGTGCATGTTACGGGTGTCATTCATGCCCGGTTGGATGAAGATGGGTTTGAGGGGGAGTTGCTGTCCAGTTAAGGCTGCAGTGCGATGACTGTGAAGATGAAAGACAGCTGCATTGCTATATTTGCCTCAGGATGTTTCTCTATACCACTGATACACATGAAAAATGGATGCAGACACATTTTTCGACATAAAATTGCGCATTAGAAATGCTCCATCATGACAGCAGACATAAAACACATAACGCGTTGCTTCTTTCTTTCTTTCAGGTTTATTTTTTTCTGTTTTATGTACACACCTTTTGCAGAAAGCTTTTCTGACAATCCCGTGAAAATGAGTTGTGTGAAAGCCGAATAATGTATCCTCCACGGTGATTATATGTAATTTAGTTAGGTTCTTTTTTAGCATGGTTCTTTTTTTACCTATAATTATAGATTGGCGAAGTGCTGCTCGCAGCTTACATTACTGGGATGAAAGGCATCAAATGAGAGAAATTGGTTTAGTGACTATTAAACCCTCTCAGGTACTTTACTGCGTATACCTGCAGTGATTGAAAACATAAGCAGCTGGTCTCCCGTGATGAGTTTAAACAGATGATGAGAGATCCTGAGGCAAACAAAATACATAGCTGGTTTGTTTAGCAATGATCCCCCCTGATCCTCCATAATGAATTTCTTAACACTATTCCAGTAGAGTTTTTATGATTTGGACCTCTGTGTTTGACCGTAGACTGTATATAAGAAGTGGACGTAGTCATCGTGACGTCACCTATTGGTTTTTGGACTGCCGTTTCGAAGCCTTGAGTTCGGCATTTTGGGTTTTTGGTCGTCGCCTTGTTGTTTTTTTGGAACCAGAAGTGGAGCTAAGTACAACCGAACGCTGAATAAGACATGATAGCATGGTAGCGACCTGTCAATCACAAGGTAGCCCCGCCCTAAAGCATCCCCTGCTTTATGGTCTATTTGACTCTAGATGGGACCATAATTTACTAAATGAACATCATGCTGTAGTGAAGAAGACTTGAAACTAGCGATTGAGACCATAAACTCATGTTTACAATGTTTACTGAGGTAATAAATCAAGTGAGAAGTAGGCTCATTTTCTCATCAACTTCTATACAATCAGACTTCTTTTAGCAACCAGAGGAGTCGCCCCCTGCTGGCTGTTAGAAAGAATGCAAGTTTAAGGCACTACAGCATCGGCTTCACTTTTCAGACCCAGAAGTTGCCGCCTGGTTTAGACATTGTTGTTGACCTACATCGAAACAAAAAAACAAAAACAAAACATTACCGGCTGGTAGTACCACGAATGCACAAAAATAACAAAAATTAATAGGCATTTCTGTTTATGTACCGATCAATAGCATAAACCTAAACCTAAAGAAGTGGTAGTTTTGTTGTCAGAACCTAAAGAAGCCTTTTTGTTTGAGTTCAAAACGTGACGTTTCATTCAGTTTTACATGTTTTAAGTTGCACTTTGACTTTTACAACGTAGTAGGTGTAGTAGGCCCCTACTGACCCACATCTATGGAGCTTATAGTGGCTGATAACAGCTATTTAATGGCCTGATAACAGTCAAATCGGATGATATTTAACATACAGAAATGAGATTAAAATTGTTCTTCTCATGCCGCTCTTTGAAAGAAAGCAAATAAATGTATTTCCCCACGTTAAATGATTGCTTTAGGTTTTCAGCACAACGTTCAGGTGAAGAGTGTCTCTAGCTCGTCGTTAGTGCTGCGTGGTTGAGATGGAGAGCACGTCATCAGGTTTCCCTGTTTCCCCGCCCATTTCTGCACATCATCACCGGGGCTCCTGAAAGTAATTTGAATGCGGGCCGGTCGCCCTTAAAGCCACACTGAGTTGGAGGTTTATTCTGCTTTAACAAGGGGTGGCGTAGTGGGTGGTTAAATTAATGGTTTCTTTCTCTCATGTGAAGCTCAAATTAGGACACAGCCTTGCCCTCCACTTAGAGAGGTTTGTTCAGTTTTAACAAGCGCAGTAGTAGGAGGCCAAACCGTCTGCTCAGTATTTCACTTTAACCTCATGCCTGCAGGCCGTGGTGAATGGTTTGCTGATGATTAAAAATAGAATCAGATGCTGAAGTAATTAATGCATTCAAATAATTTGCTTTCCTGAAATCATTTTTTAAATCTAAACACAGAGACACAATGGATTTAGCACAATCGGGCGGTGAGCAGCTAATCTTTCTCTCCCTTCCCTTAAACTGTTCCCACAGACAGACGACATCTGATCATATCTTCAGCTAAAATAAGTACATCAGTCAAGATGCAATCTGAGTTTGAGACATAACTACCAGAAACTACTACATCAGAGTGTGAATGGATTGACAGTGTGAGGTGATGACCTCCTGGTAGATTTACCGAGAGATTAATTCAGTTAATTAATTCATCAGCGGGACACTTTCTCCACTCTCTCAGACGTTAATTATGAAGCTAATAATAAAAACTTCCAAACATTATTAGCATAATTATTTATTTCTTCCATCTATAGAAATATGTTTAGAAACGTTTGCTTGGCTACACACACACACACACACACACACATGGTTGTCAATCTTTGTCTCATTATTAGGCAGGGTTCTTGTCATGTTTACTGAGGTATTTTCTGATTTAATACGGAAGATTGTTAAAAATCCTTCTCAAGATTATAGATAATTCCTGTCACCTCCTCTTTTATCCATACTGTATGTCCTTATTAAAGCTTCAGTAGGCAGAAAGTTTTTGGCATCATTGGGCGAATATATCATAATAACCTTTCAGCATATTGTAATTCAAGTAATCCGAGAGAAAACTAGACTTCTGCACCTCCTCATGGCTCTGTTTTCAGGCTTTAAAAATCTTGCCTGTTGGCCGAGACTTTGGCCAATCACAGGTCATTTCAGAGAGAGCGTTCCTATTGGCTGTGCTCCGGATGGTGGGCGGTGCTTGGTATTTCCTCAACAGATCTCAACATGGCTGCTGGGTCACAAACTTTCTTATTTTACAGCTAAACAGTACACTACAAGATGATTCTGAAAACATTTGAGGAGAGAAATAGGCATTACAGTAACAGAGTATTGATTCATATTTGATCAGCGCTGCCTAGTTTGACCGTTTGGTCGGAATTCGTGAGTGATTGACAGTCGACTCTCAGAGACGGCAGCTGGATGGCAGACTTCAGATCAGCTCTGATTGGTTGTTTTCCTCCGGTCTGTGAAATCTTGCAGATGCCATTAGGAGCACCTGAGAACACAGAGGCACATGATTTTTTCAGATTACCTGCCTCATGTACTACTGTGTGTATCATATCATGTACTGGATATGGGGACTGTTTTATAAAAATAACTTTTTTTGATCATATTTGCTCCATTTCTACCCACTGCAGCTTTAAGGGTTGGGGCTGAGAACCGTTATTGGTTTTGGCCTTTTCATGGGTCTTGGTGACAATAACAAAAACATAGAATACTGTCGGCCTTTTCCTTTAAACAAGTGCTTTGAGTTCCTATCCATAGCCATAACTATAAAAATGCTAATCATGCTTTAGTTTCTATGAGCAGAAATTGTAGGGAAGAGAAATTAAATATGTAGACATTTTGGTACTTTGCAGATAGAGTATGTTTCCTTAATACTTGTTGTTCACAGTGTGTTTGCTGCCAATTAGTTGCATAAACAGTAAGTGTATGAATCAAACTAATGGTCTTCAGTGGGGTATTTCATTTTGAATGATTCCACTTGGCTTGCCCCGTACTGTACATAGACCGCACAACCAAACCTCAACAGGTTTAAGTGACTCAGCACGAGTCACGAGTGTTCAGACAGATGTGCTGTTCCTCAAAAGGATGCTGAGCTCCTAATGCAGCGAAATGCAATTAAGATAACTGTGACTTCATTAAAGAGACAAATTATCACCTTCCTGTTCTTTTAATAGCTCCGTTAATTCATTTAAAGTCCACACAACAAATGAAAAGCACTTTCAGCTGTCTGACGGTGTTGTTTGTTTATTTCCTTATTGTCAGTAATTTGTGGAATTAAATTAAATGTAGTTGAATTGCATTAGAGACGATAGATCCAGAAATCTATCGTCCGTGTGAATTGTTCTGGGGAAAAAAAAAAATCACATGATTGACATTTTATTTAAACGCCGACACAGTGGGGAGAGCTCCTCCTGCTGTGTGTGCGTGTGTGTTAACGCTGAAGATGGTTCCCCACTGTGAGTACAGTACATTCATGTCTGTATGCTTATTTTAATCCATCTCCGGGGTGTGATTATTTCTGTATGTGTGTGTGTGTGTGTGTGTAAACGGTGTTGCTGTGTCCTCATTTGATATTTAGAAAATGGACGAGGAGACAGCAAACACACACACACACACACACACACATCATCATGCATCATCGCAGTGTGTTCTTACACACATCTGGCCAATTACCAGCAGGAAACCTCCCATCTGTCTGCTGTCAAAACAACAGGCATCACAGGTCTTCACACATGTACACACATACTGTATACACAACTACACACCTCCACAGGTACCGACACCACACACACACACACACACACACACACACACACACTTACTGTCAGTTACAGTAGCACAGACAGGAAAAGAAAGGTATTCATGAACTGGTGATGTAATAATCGTTTCAGTTTCCATCAACAAAACTTGAAAGGCACACACACGGAGGTGCAACGGATCTTCATACAACGGTTCGTATATGTTATGTTGCGTCTTCCTACGAATGTGACGTGACGCACGTGTCAATTTCCGGTCCAGTCTTTTCAAAATAAACTTCCGTCTTCACAGGAAACAACTCGGTTAGGTTTAGGCAACAAAACTACTTAGTTAGGTTTAGGAAAAGATCACCACAAAAAAATAAAGATTTATTTTTAAATCAACACTTCCTGCTTCCGTTTCAAAATAAAAGCCCTCTAGCGTTTTTTTTTTCTGTGGACAGAATTCCTTCACTTTTTAGCGCAAGGCTTTTATTCTGAATTTTTTACAGGACAGTGTTGTAGAAAATGCAGTGAATGAATAAAGTACGGGGTTTTAATCATGGATTATTACTAATATTTACAGCACACGCTTCTTAACCTTTTTCTGTCTAAAATAAATATAAATGACATTTATAATGAAATTAAATGGCCATTATGAAAGGTAAACTCAATGTAGAAAGAAAAGGCTGGCAGCAGCAGCCCAGCAGCAGAAACGCTGCCAGTGTGGACGCCACATGCGTCAGACACCCATTTGTTTAGCGAGGCAGCCGTCACGCACTGCTTAGGCAACAAAACTACTCATTTAGGTTTAGGAAAAGATCAGGTTAAGATGGTTTAGGTTAAAATAACTCCAGAAATGACATAACTCACGTGACAAATGAATCAACGTTGACTTCTGGTTTCACGTGGAGTACGAATACCGGTCACCTGGGCAATATCCAATGTTTTTTGACCCACCCATCCACCCCGACTTCCTCTCTACATGGCATTTGTCGCTCTTTCTACTTTACATTACATACAAATTGATTTTGTGTGATATATACAGTGCATTACTTTTCGTAGGTATAGCTACGAATGGTGTATGAGAACAGGCTGGGAGGTGACATGAATCCTGCTGTGACAGCTTCCTGGACACCGTGAAAATGAATGCTATAAAGCTTCATCAACTGGACTTAGAGGAATAAACTGTATTTTCCTTAATCGGTAGCAATATCAAGCTGGAACGTCACTTAGAGCTTTTATGTTGTCTCCATCAAAGTGTAGAAACCTCTCTCTCTTTCGGTCTCCTGTTTTTTTATCTGCCCTCCGTGACCAAAGTGGATCTAACAGCTGAAACCAACAAGGGATCACACCTTCCACCTGGTTTCACCGTGCTCAGTGTGTTTCAGGGAGAGGACAGCTGGTGCTGATATTCTGCACTCACAAAGTGTACATGATCAATCAGTCATGAGAAATGCAGTCATCATCAGAGTTCAGCTCTGGGGGAAATCATGGACTTCAGCCAGGTTTCGGGTCGGTGTGCAGATAGAGCTCGTCAGCAAAGACACCGTGGCCACATCTGGGCATTTCATGCTGATGAGGTTTCAAAGTTGGAGCTGATTCTAAATATGGTTTGTGTTTGAACACTGATCAGAACAAGTTGGACCAAGTCCAGTGTTTTCAATACGGCCATCGGTTCTGGGATGCACATCATAAAGGAGTCCGATAAGAGATTTAGAATTAAACATGACTGTCTGCAACCTCAGTTGTAAGTTGAGTCCTACACAATGTGACAAGAACAAATGACTCAAGACACTGAGGGGCAAAATAGGCAGAATCCTTTAGCAGGAGTTTGACTGGAGACTCTTATCAAATCACAGAAACACACAATCTGCTTCTTCTCTCATAAGTAGTAGCATTAAGCAGCTTTCAAGCACACAGAAGAGAACCAAAGGTTCGTAGAGTCCCAAATGAGAGCTTTCCATGTTCTTTCCATCAGTAACCGTGTTGGTATTTCTGATACAAAACTGATCCTATGACAAACTTTAATGAAATAATCAGGATTGGACTAGTTTTGATGTGCTTGGAAAAACTTATTTTCGGGTTGGTTAGTACGCTGAGAGACGACTGTGGCCGCTGACAGCACCATGAATTGTGGATTATTTGCAACTGCCATCTTCCCTGTGTCAATGTCTGATTCACAAAAGGTATTGCGCTAACTGTATTACAGCACAAACAACATCCTTAAGGTTTTGCAGCTGGGTGAATTTTGCGCTTTTTTGCGTCTTCTGATTGCAATTATCCACATGGCGAAGTATACATGTGCTTGAGGCCAATGCGTCGGTTGTGAGGCGTGAGAGGGCTGGCCAGAGTGCCACTTCCATCCAAACCTCCCGAAGGAAATTATGAGAGGGGAAAGGGAAGAATGTAAGCCCAGGATTTGTGAGAGGAGGGAGAAGGAAGAAATAATTATTTTTTTTACATAATAACCTTTTTTTCATTCATTTTTTTTTCTCATGTATTTACAGAAATGACATGTAGGGGACTTTTACTCATTTATTATTCATGACACAACGGTCATTGCATCCTGTCAATGCATCCCAAAATAAATGAGTTTGAGCGGACACTTCTCATAAATGTGCTTCAGTTACCACCAACTCTCTGAAGACACTAATCATTTCCCTTTAACTACATGTAGTTATTAGCGCTGATCTTTGTGAACTGGACTGTTTTTGCAGTGAGGCTCATTTGCATAGAAAAGGGCCAATTTTGCACCATGTTACCTCATTAAATTACATGCACCAGGATGCTACTTGCTTGGCAGCACAGTTAGGAGTGCATTTCACTCTTTACAGGTGCTTTGAGAAGCTTCTTTTTGTCTTATTTGTGAAGGTTTAGTGGCTACAAAAGCCGCGCAATCCTTTTGTGAATTTCCCCTGAATATTCTCAGTAATTAAACCGAAGCTTCAGACACTGCAAACAATCTCAAGCTCATAATATCAAGTTGTTCCTGTCTAACGAGTAGTCACTAAAGACTTAATTAGAAAAGAAACATTTCCAGCTGAGATGATTCAGTCATTCTCTTGAAATCTGTGTCTTTATCTTGAAACAAAACAGAATAAGGCAATACAATAAAAAAGAAAGTTATTATAATGCAAAACGTACTTATTAACATAGACAACACAACATGTTCTCATCCTAACTCGTCACATGCCGCCGCTTTGTCTCGCCCCTCAGCATCAAAACCACTATATTCAGGTTTTTGGAAAGAACAACATGGTTGGGCTTAAAACTACTACGTTTGTACAGTGACAATGACACTGAACGTTGTAAACATGGGACACGAATGATCAGCTGATTGTAACGTGACGCACGGGAGACGAGCAGCGGTCTGCTGGATGAAAGCCTTGTGTTCGTTGGACCCATCCACCTTCTCTCCCGTCTGAACAGTGTGTCTCTTTTCGCTCTCTAAACTACGTCACCACACTCCCGGTGCACTACTCTCTCTGAGTGTTTACGCTTGCCGCGGATGGGTTTACATTATAGATAATTGCACTAAAGGTGCCGTGTGCGGCAGCAGCGAACGCAGACGGCCGTGACAAAGCCTCGGTATTTGACGCCCTGGGAATGAGAACAGGCTGGAAAGCATGAGCATGTTCCCACTGAGGACTGAATGAGAGTTTTGTGTGAAATGTAATCGTGCAGCATCACAGCATCCACAGACGTTAACACACAGAATGAGACCTGTGAGAGGGAAGCTGGGAAACTTCAAATGCGTTCAAACAACTGAGATTGAGTTTCGCTGGTCGCTCAGAAATGACTACTGACTTATTGATTGTTGGCAGCGTGAACACAGCAAAGGCTTTTTCTCTTATAGTTATTCATTTATTTTCATGCTGCAGCCAAATATATCTTAACAGTTCGTTTTTTTGACATGAATTAAACTAATTCTTCCCCCAGTATATCAATGGAGAGTGTGTTTGGTGTGTGTGTTACTGTGTGTTTTGCTATATATTGATGTGCTGAACAAGGAAACGATCCCCTGTTGTCGATGGAGAGGACTGGGTGGGAACTCTCACTCACTTCCTTCCTACATTTCCTTATTTCCACTTTCATTTACTGTAATCTTCCATCTTTCTATCATTCTTTTCCTCCAAATTCTCATTTCTTGGAGCGTCATTTCCTCATTATTTTTAAATGGCGGCTGTCATATTTCGAAGCGACATGTCGTCTTTCCTCCCAAACAGTTTTGTGTCACAGTGAATTATGGGAAGTCAATAATCTTTAGGCTCATGAATAGTGCATGATGTGGTGCATGTGCAGTAGTCTGACTGGCGTCCGGGGAGATTGTGATGAAAAGGCGGCGCAGTCAGTTGAATAATGCATGGTGTCAATGACCATTCATTTACATCAGTGATTACATGTCAGCTCTACTTAAGTTTCTTGACTAAAAGTCGTACGTTATTATTTCACTTTTAGAACTTAATTTATTTTAAATAAATACTTTTTTCATGGATTTATAGATGTCATACACATAGTGGTAAAATCAGCACAACTTCAGGTTTTCAGGTAATCGTGGTATCTCCAATATCTATCACGGATAAACAAACATAAATCAAAAATCACATAAAAAAAGATCTGAGATCTGAATCTGTATTAAAGGGATGCAAACATACAAAAAACAGAAGTACAGAGAGAAAAACAATTTTATTGTGAAACTTTTTGGTCACAATTTATGACATTTCATAGGAAATAAATCCACATTCTGTTTTTTTAAGGCAGTTAATTATGTTAAATCAGTGATATGCAGTGTGTTTCAGGAGGATTTTGAGCTGTAGTTTGTATTCTTATTTCGTTATTTCTTTCTGTTATATTAGCTTTCGACCTTCCATGACCACTTCTGCTTTATTCATGCACGGATTATTGGATAATTGGCCTCTGGGTATAGACACATCCACAACCCTTCACCATCTTTGACCACACAGTTGAACAGTTTTATGATTTCTTTCAGCACAGTTGCAGGGCCGACGTTGCACGGTGTCGATACCAGTGGTGGAAAGTCACTCAGTACATTTACTTTATTTGTGTATTTCCATTTCATTCTACTTTTTACCCGTTCTCCATCACATATCAAAGGCAAATATTGTACTTTTTAATGCAAAGCATTTGTTTGCAAGCTCAGGTTACCTATTACTTTGCAGATCAAGATTTAACATAAAAAACATACGATGATCTCATAAAATATGATGCATCATTGTAGATTAAAATGCTTCTGACCATTTGAAAGGGGCCATCCTGATGATGAGTACTTTTACGTTTGATACTTTAATTACATTTAGCTAATAATACATCTGCCCTTTTACGTCAGTAGAATGATTAACGTAGGACCTTTACTTTTATTTACTAGTAAACCACAAATTCTTTGAATTTCAGAGTACATCTCTTCCTATTACGCTGGTGATATATATCTTGTTATGACATGTCGTTGCTGACGTGTGTTTGCTTGATTCTGTCTGAGTGTCAACATGAATGATGTGTTTTTGTGCACTTCTTTGTGTGTGTATCTGCAAGTGTGAGTGTGAATGAGTGTGTCGGATGTTTGTGCGTGTCTGTCCTGGTTCTGAAAACTTCTATCAGCGTTAGTCAAACCCTCCGACATGACAGATCCAAAGTTCCTCACTGCTTTGATCAACTCTCCAACACACACACACCTGCATTTCTTTCAGCTCATTTCTGTTGCTGCTTCGCTTGTGGGCTCCAGTTTTTATTTCACAACTAAACAAACACAATCTCGCTCCCAACTCGCTTCAAACCATGACGCTCTGCTCATTAAATTGTGTCTTTTCAAAATAAACTTCCGTGTTCACAGGAAACATACAGTTTCCACTCATTACATGCATAAACCAGCACATTCTCACTCGCAACACGTCATGTACCGCCGCTTGGCCCTTTGGCATCGGAGACCGAAACATGAGGTACATCTCTTGCGTTACTTTTGGATGGACCGGGGACGGCATGTCAATTTACACTCACCAGCCACTTTATTAGGCACACCTGTTCAATTGCTTGTTAACACAAATAGCTAGTCAGCCAATCACATGGCAGCAACTCAATGCATTTAGGCATCTAGACGTGGTGAAGAAGACTTGCTGAAGTTCAAACCGAGCATCAGAATGGGGAAGAAAGGGGATTTAAGTGACTTTGAACGTGGCATGGTTATTTGTGCCGGACGGGCTGGTCTGAGTATTAAACTGCTGATCTACTGGGATTTTCTTGCACAACCATCTCTAGGG
Source organism: Sebastiscus albofasciatus (assembly GCA_916701655.1). NCBI lineage: Eukaryota > Metazoa > Chordata > Actinopteri > Perciformes > Sebastidae > Sebastiscus > Sebastiscus albofasciatus. Next base: position 102,043 of record CAKAOI010052064.1, read on the forward strand.
TTTACAGAGAATGGTCCCAACAAGAGAACAGATCCAGTGAGCGGCAGTTGTGTGGACGGAAATGCCTTGTTGATGTCAGAGGTCAGGAGAATGGGCAGAGTGGTTGGAGATGATAGAAAGGCAACAGGAACTCAAATAACCACTCGTTACAACCAAGGTATGCAGAATACCATCTCTGAAGGCACAACACGTCCAACCTTGAAGCAGATGGGCTACAGCAGCAGAAGACCACCCGGTACTAGCAAGGTGTACCTAATAAAGTGGCCGTTGAGTGTATGCTTGTTACATGCATACGTGTCCGATCAAAATAAAACTTCACAGAAGTTAGGTTTTAGGCAACACAACCACTTCCTCACTCACATGACTCACGGATCTGATGATACCAAGAGTCACGTGACTAAAGACAGAAGTGACAAAATAAGTCAACGTTACCTCTTTGTCTCACGAACACCGGTCTCCTGGTTGAAAGTGTTGTGTTTGTTTGACCCTTCCACCACTCCTCCCGCCCTAAACAGACTCTCGCGCTATTAATACCACGTCACTTGTTCCGACTGTTGAGTAACATCGCAGGTGGGTTTACATTAGAGTTAGTTGAAAGCCCGGTTCGTCACAAACTGTCGCTAAAGGGTGCGTCTGTGCTTCGGTTTTCAATGACGAGGAGTGCTGCCCAATGGGCGGTATGTGATGAGTTGGGACTGAGAAAGGGTTGGTCTAATACTGACACGGATGGGTTTACATTAGAGTTAGTTGAAAGCCCGGTTCATCACAAACTGACACTAAAGGGTGCCTCGGTATCAGATGCTGACAGCCCCTGACCAAGTGTCTGTAGTCGTTGATTAAACACAGAATGGCAGTTCTGTGTTGCTCATAAAGACTTTGGACTTTGGACTAAAACGCCTCTTGGAGAAAAGCCCCCATCCTCATTTCCTCCCTTCCTACCATCCTCCATCAATCTCAAATTCTTCGTCACCTTCACTCACGTTCTCCCCCTTTCTTCTTCTTCTTCTCCTCATGTTTTTAGTCACTTTACATCCTCTTATCTTCCGCTCATTATCATCCTTCCTTCATCTCTGTCTTTCCTCCAACCTTCACAGCCTCCTCAGTCCCTTCATTCATCCTCCCTCTCTCCTCTCCTCCCCTCCTTCCTTCCTTCCTTGGTTTGTTCCAGTCATTGTTATTCTGTGCACCAACAACTGCAAGGCAAGTAATCTCACGGACAAAATGGCTGCCATACTGTGTGTATACATACTGTATGTGTGTGTGTGTGTGTGTGTGTGTGGCACTGAACATCTGCAACCGAGCAATTCCTCTTCTGTCACTGAAGTCCATTAAGTCTCCACCTTCTACGCCTGCTTTGGGTGTGTGTCTCTCTCTCTCTGTGTGTGTGTGTGTGTGTTTTCTGACAAATGCACTTTACGGTAGCGCCGGTAGAAGGGCACTTGGACCGAAGGCTACATTTGTTTGTTTGTGTGTGCGGTCCTTCCTTTCCTGTGCACTCAGGTGTGTTTTATGAACTGACAAGTATTTTTTAGGCAGAGTTTGGAGCCTTCTGTTCCCTTCACAATCACTCTCTGCACAAACTACATGAAACACTAAAGTTTTTTTTTCAGGAGATAACCAGATTCAGAGAGCAGCCGTGACATTATTGAAAAAGTAATTACAGTTAACTCCCGAAAATGGGAAGCAGAGGGAGATTAACTCCTCAAAATATGAACAAGCTTCATGGTTAGGGAAAGATGACGACTCACCTTACCTGTACTTATCATTATACTATATAAAAGTTATACTTCTTGCTGTATGCAAACTCAATTTTGGCATGAAATGTACATTGCTAATGCAGAATATAGTTGTTATCTGACTGTAGTAGTGGGAGACAGGGTTGCAGAGCTGAGGTTGAGAACAGAGGAAGCTTGCATTTGTCAATTGGGACATTTTTTCTAATTCAAATATCCTAATTAATCTTGGTCACTTCATACATCTTGTACAGACTGGTTAGCTATCAGATGTCCACTGACCCATATACATCCAGATATGCATTACAATATATAACACTGCGTGGATAAACAAATTATTTATTTATGCTAATATGTGCTATATCCAAGCAGCTGAAACATCTTCAAAGTACTTGTACTGTGCATTACAAGATTCTTGGACTGTGTTTTGCATCATTTTGCATCAAGTGAGGCTGTTTTTGTAGAAGCCAGTGGGAATAGAGTCCAATGTTCAGCTGCTGTGCTGGCGGTGTTTTCATTGGTAAAGAGAATAAAACTTGATTATCCAATTAGTGGAAATTAATTTGTGTAATTTAACAGGGAGTCAAGAGTATATCAGGTCACATCTCAACCTCACACAGCTGTCTTCTGTACAGTACCGGTCCAACAGCGTCTCCGCTGTGTATTGTCAAACTCTTTCATGTGAGTTAAGATTAGCTTTCGGTTAGCTATTTTTTCCCCCAAATATTCTTTATTGCTGAGATCCAGACTGCTCAGCAATCAGCTACAGTTAACACACAACTCAAAACAACAGCATGACTGTTATTAAATCTGAATGAATCACATTACATTTACATTATAGGGCAGGGTACTCCTCCCAAAACACATGTAGGCCTTTTCCTCATTTTCAATCTTATTTGGAGCCAATAAACATCTGTTTTTTTTAATTATTGCTTAATATATATCCCCTTGCATTGCCAATAGAAAGAAAAGAGGTAGAATCATGTTTTGAGTGGAATATCCCTTTTAATTTTATAATACTGTGATATAATACCGTCACTGCAAAAAACAAAAAAAACACCGTGATATGCATTTGGTCATAAAACTGCCCTTCTGCCCGTACAGTCAAGACGAATATTTTTCTTTAAAAAAGAGGTCATTCTAAAAGGCAAAGACCCTGCACACCCACACAGGTGTTTTCACTTACTCTGGCTGATTAGACCTCTGCTCAGGTGGAAGTTGAATCTGGCTCAACTCTGCAAGTTGCTGCAGCGGCCAATCAAATACATGCAAGCACGCATTCTAGATTACTTGGTAATCTCACTGTCATCCTGATGAAAGATAAAATAATTGATGCCCTGGTAAATTTCCAGAGTTGCAGCCCCGTCCGTTGTTTTAACGCAGGACTGTTTCCGGTGTGAACGCCCATAACAGGTGCAAAACCTTAACAACTAAAGGAGGATCAGATAGATGTCAATCAAGCCATCTGTGCACTCCTACAGCTCCTCAGAAGAGGTCTAATCAGGCAACAAGTGAACACACCTGTGTGGCCGGGCCAGCAGTGGCTTAAACCATTAAGTCTCTGCTGCTTGTGAGCAGCACCTCACTGCTGGTTTTACCACCTTAGAAGCAGAATCATCTTTTCTACTTCTACTAACCATAAAGCAAACTGAGAGGTGGCCTCATGAGCTGTTTGAGTTAAGCTACAGTTTGGAGCCCGCAGGAGCGTGGAGGTTGTTTTTGCCCGAGGCTTTTAAATCACAGGAAACTCCCCAAGTACAGAGACTCTGACTGGCTGCCTGCAGATTTGCCTTGTTTACTTTCTTAAATAAAATGCTGGTGTGAACACAAGGGAAATATCTCTACCTGTTCCAGAGGTATTTATTTAAACTAAACTATAAAACACAAACTGGTTCATAAAAAAGCAACCAGAGATTGCTCAGGTCAGACCAACATTAGATATTTGACCCTGCTGTTTCCTACCGGACGGCAATACAGCTACACCAAATGTCTTCCCGGTGGAGGAGAGCTGCTCGCGACACCGCGGTGCGATTTCAGCTGCGCTCGCCACACATCACAGCAAAACCGTCGTGGCACAAGCCATTGGAAATAACGGGTTTCAGTGCGCAGTGGTGCCGTTGTCGCGTTGTGTCTGAAAGGACCTTCAGTGAGTGAGAGATGGAGAGAACTAAGAGAAAGAATACTCAAAAAATTAATAAATGAATGCGTGAAAATGAATGAATATTAGTTTATACCAGAGATTCACACAAGTTCACGCCAGATAGTTTTCTTTCCTGAGAATTAAAAGTAAAATTAAAAGTAGGCATAACATAAAAATGCAGTTGCAATGTATTTATTATTTTTGTTATTTTCATTCTTTAAAAGTCACCAGAATGCAGGAAACAACGTCTCTGAAACTCATGCTTTGGTTTTGAAATCCTCCCTAGTATGGAGTAGTCTTCAACATTCAATAAGTTAATCTTTGGGGGTTGTAATTGCGTGACTGCAGAGTGCAGCTGTGTTTGCAGACTGAGTAATGTAATGAAAACATCAGCTTCAGTCATGTTTCGTTGTGTTTCTCCAGTCAGAATCATATTTCTCTCTCTACCCTAAAATCAAACGAAGTATATTAATACAGTAGCCTGAGTCCATTCATAAAATACAAAAAAAACCTTCACAGAGAGATAGAGGTGAGTCGCCTTCCTTAGACACACACACACACACACACACACACACACACACAGTAGGAGGACACGGTGACTTTGTCTGGCTGTGAGGACAATGTGTGTGTGTGTGGGTGGAGGACAAACACACAAAATCTGTCTGAATGCATTTGTACATTTTGCACAAACAAATGCTTCCTTCAGTCCAGGTGCCGTCTCGGCGAAGCAAAAGTAAAGTCATTTTGTCAGACAATGACACACACACGCACACACACGCACGCACACACACACACACAGATTCCCGCCCACTGTCTGACATAACTTGAACCATAGAAGAGTTGTGTCTGCTTTGTGTCTGTTCTTGTCTGATATGACAAACAGTTAGATGACAGTTACATGGCTGTGAACATAATCAAAACAAAAACAGTGTGTGTGTGTGTGTGTGTGTGTGTGTGTGTGTGTGTGTGTGTGTGTGTGTGTGAGAATGTGTTTATGCCTGCAGCCACTCAGTCCTCCTTGTGCATGTGTGTGTGTGTTTGTCTTTGTGTGACTCTTTGAGCAGAATTTCAAAATCTTTTTTGAACTTATGAACGATTCTCTGTTAAAATCAGCTGTTTGCAGCTCACGTCTGTTTCTCTCGGTGAGACCAAGTGTGATGTTGGTATGATCGTCACATTGTCAGTTCGGAAAGCTACAGAAATTGTCAGACAAAGAACCCCCATCGCCCTGTCGGGGTTTCTTTCACAACAATGAACATTATCTCTTACGTACTGTATTGATTTGTGTACATAAACACGTAATCGTGAAGTGGAAAGTCTAAAGAGCGGCGAACGCCATGTATAGAGGAGGTTGGGGTGGATGTGCGGATCAAAAAATACCAGACTTTCACTCAGGAGACTAGTGTACGTGTCCCGTGTGAAACCACAAATAAAGGTTGATTTATTTGCCACGTAACTTCCGTACTAAAGTTATGGCACTTCCAGAGTTAATTGAACCTAAACCACAATCTTTTCCTAATCCCAACTAAGTGGTTTTATGTTGAAAAGACTGGAGCAGAAATTGACACGTGTGTCATGTGCTGTTGAAAGTCATGCTGAGCGTTGTAGAGGAATTTTTTCAGTAGTGATACACAGCTAGAGACTGACCAGTGACCCGGGGTACCCAGCAAATGGTTTCAATATATACAGTATATTACAGAGGGAAGGGGGGCCCCATTCCAAATGAATAAATACCTTAACAAGCATCACAAAAAGGGGAATTTGTGTCTATGTGCACTGCTCAAATAGATTAAATTTCGTGACTATTTCATGAACTGCTGTGAGACTGTGTTGGCTTCCCGGTATTTTACTGTTTTTATTACACGGCCTCCAATCCAATCCAATCCAATTTTTTTTTATAAATCACATTTAAAAACAACAAAAGTTGACCAAAGTGTTGCACAATTATACATTAAAGCATAAAAACAACACAATAAAACAACTAAGACCAACTTAAAACCAACAGGACATTAAAATAATAAAAGCATTAAGACCAATAGGAAAGGAAAAAGGATTCAAATAGTCAACTCTCATGCCGAGCCAAGAGCCGAGGAATAAATGTGAGTTTTGAGGTTTGATTTAAAAACAGGCAGTGTGAACATGTGGAGGCAGAGCGATGCAGAGCTTTAGAGGCCTCGCAGACGCGCTGTGTGGTAAAGTAAGACCTACTAACCCCGGGCAGCTTTGGCGGCTAGCTCTACCTGATGAGTTACAGAACCGAAGCAGATGAAAGGAAACGAGTGAAGATGGAGAGTGACGGGATCAGCGGAGCATTCAAAACTATAGACACAGAATACTTTACAGCAGCGACTCTGTCAATATACATCTCTGGATCAAAGTGTGTGTGTGTGTGTGTGTGTGTGTGTGTGTGCATACGGCAACACAGTTGTGATCTTTACTAAAAGTGATATCGACCTCTTTACTTGCCGGCTCTTCTTTGTGTGTGTAGTTCGGGTTGAAGACCAGTGAATGGGAAGATGGATTATTGATCCTCAACGCCCACAAAGCAGAGAAAGAGCAACCAAAAGCTCCATCTTCATTCAGCCTCAACACACACACACACACACACACACACACACACACCAGTCCAACAGAGGAGGTTCAGCAGACTTGTAGCTTCTCCGTCAGCTCGGCGAGTTGTGTTGATTTCTGAAATAATTGGTGAAGAAAAGGCAAACAGAGGAGAAAACGGCAGCAACGACGAATCCAGCGCTCCAATCCAATATCCACCCTCATCAGTAAACATACAAATTATTTACAACTCTTGAGACATATCCTTCATGAAAATGGGATTTCCCTGCCCTTTCTCTATCTTCATCCGTCTTTCTTTCATCCGTCTCATTACTTCTCCCTCTCGCCTCAGCTCATACCTTTCTCATATTCCCTTCTTCCAGAAACAGCAATTCTGCAATTTCATTTTGCTCGTGGCTCCTTCTCCATCTCCATCCCTCCCCCCTGTGCAGCCCTTCATGAATTCATTGTTTTCTTTCAATCTCTCACTTTCGATTTGTTTGTTTTTTCCCCCATTACATTATCCCTCCCTCTGCCTTCCTTCCTTTTCTGCTTATCTTTTACTTCCTGTTCACGCCTTCTTCCTCCTGTCAATCAATATTTTCCTTGCTGAAATCCCCTAGTTGCTCCTCCCGTCTTTCCTTTAAAGCATCCAATCCTCCTTTCCTTTCTTTCATCCATCAAAAACGATCTCTTCCCTCCATCATTTCCTCCTCACCCACCTCCCCCCCCACGTTCTTCCAGCTGGCATCCCTTCCCTCCCTCTCATTTCCATTCATCTCCCGCCCTCCGTATCACTCTCCTCCCTCGTCGCCTTCCCGCCACGATCTTTGACAGCTTACTTTGCTCTCATCCCCTTTTTCCAACCTTTCATCCATCCATCATTCATCCATCCTCATTTGGAACTCACTTTATCATCATTTCTATCAGCATTAAATCAGGTTGTGATTTACGGAGAAGGATTCACACTGCAGGCAAAACAGGCCCAGATCTGATGTCCTTTGCACAGTGTGTGACTCAGATCGGTTCTTTTCATAACTGTGTGAACGGCACAATTCACCTGGAATCGGATCTTTCTCGGGACACTTTCATATGTGGTCTTAAATCAGATACAGGTCTGATTTTTTACAGTGTGAAAAACAGACAGCGGTCCCCTGGCTGACAGTGTTTGTTGACCCGTCCACCACCCCGACCTCCTCTCTAAGCACACTTCCGCAAACTGTCATTAGAAACATATTTGAGATACGTCAAAAACAAATTTGTGACATAACAGTTGTCCCTTGAAACGTAATTAACAATTCAGTTTTGTTGAATGGGAATGTCATTTTTTGGAGACTGGGCTGAGACTGGAGACGTTACCACTTATCCTCCATCGTTTGTTCTTCTTAAACAGGAAAAAGAAATGTCAGCTGCCACCTGATTTAGCTTTTTGTAGTGAAATGAGGAGGTATCATATGGACCTTTTCAAACTTCACAATACAAACATTCTAAATTGCCCTTTTTATATTTCCTGTTGCAATGTTTGTTAAAGCAACAGCTGACAGGAAGTAAACTTTGACCAAAGCTGTTGCCGCGGCAACAGAATGGCAATGAAAAGGTCTGTCCACCTTATTCTCGGGGGCGTTACTGTAGAAATGATTATGGATGTAACTAACAACGGCGCTTCTTTTGAAAAGAAATTCACCTTCAACTTAGCAAATCCTGCTTTATTTTAACAGATATTTAACCAACGTTAAATTTTCATTTTCTAAAACGTCCTTGTGGAGCTCTGGTCTTTGTTGTGCTGTTGGCGGCCGAACTAACAACCAGACAAAGCTGAATTTGTGGCTTCAACAACAGTGTGTTGAACATGCACCCAAGGACTGTTCTTGTGACCAACCATGTAACTAAAAATAGTTTAAGTACGGTTATCTGTGTCTAGAAAAATACCAAACCTTGTTACCGTGGAAGTACTGATCTGCCTCAGAGCTTTTCAGATTGTTCATCGCTCCACCGTCTGTCGCGACGGAGTCAATAAAGTAGCTAAATATGCTGATGTAGGTTATCTGAGACCACGTCTTCAGGTCGTCCTCCCATCCCTCCATAGTGGAAGGCAGAGCTATGATCACATTATCCCGTTTGAGCTGTATGTAATAGATGTTGTTCACACATGTTTTACTTTATTTTTTTAATACAATTTTTAATACAATCGCTCCAGGAGAGAGGATTAGCGTACCGTTACCATGGACAACGCCAGTTTCGGTTAAGTGACACGACGCCGGAAGTTGCGCCTTTAATTCACACATGGCATCATGGGGGCTTCACGCATCAGCTGTTCCTCGTCCACTGCAACGCTTTCAAAAGGAGCGACGGGGGTAAATAGTAACAAGGCATCCGACACACGTCACGCAGCATTCCAACAGAAATCAATGCAATCAAACAGATTTTGTCGCTGCCGCTCACTCGCGTCACATTCAGTCAGGACACGGTTATTGAGCAGTAATGACTTTACTGAGCACGAGGCCTGTAGGATGAACCTCTGATGGTCTCTCTTTGTTATTATGGGAGTGGGATCAGGGATTGCTATAGATTACCTATAGCAATAATAGTTACCTCTCATATGTTGGAAAATGTGCAGCTACTGTATTCTGTGATAACATTTGAGTCGAGGGCAGGCTGTTATAAACCGGCTGCTGTCCGTGGTGCTGATCTCAGGCTGGTTTGCAGGATTGGAGCAGCGCGGTGATTCTCTCCACGGTGGCAGAGCTATTGTCTGCTTTGCAATTGTCTGGAGTGATTGTGTGTGTGTGTGTGTGTGTGTGCACACGAGCGCTTGTGTTTGGGACGAGGGCCCAAGGAAAAAAGAAAATTGCACCTGGGCCGATAACAGTTATGCTGCGCTGCTGCTTGTACTGCAGAAAATCTTAACATTTAAGGAACATAAATTCATCTTTTATTCATCCTCATACATCCTCATTGTCTGTAAACACAACACCGCAGGTGTCCTGGAGAAAAAGACAAAGCACTTCTGCCTTTATTTCCTCGGGGTGAACGGTATTACTAAACACCAGTTAGAAACGATATGCTGATGTTGTCATGACTTCATAACATTTATTATACACCTGGTCATCAGTGTGAATACAGAAACAGCAGGAGACAGACAAGCTTTTTATTGTGTGGATTGGAAGAACTGCCTTTATAATAAATGCTCTCAGATGATGTTTGTTTCACAGACAAAGTGGGAAAACTGAGCATGTATGATCAGTGTGAGCTGCTCTGTATGACAATATAACATTACACATCTGAGTGCACCCGCTCAGCGTGACAGTGTGTTTCATCTGGAGTAAAGTCACCTGCTCTTACGGCCTTATGGAGCATGACAAGCATCCATCCCTGGGAATCCTGGAGAGCAAAACAAGTGCTGTGATCGACTAATATACATTATTCGTTATGCATTTTGCCCAATATAAGTTAAAAGTGTATGTGCAAGCCTCTAAAGCTTGAGGTGCAATAGCTATCATGTGTTCCTAGCATATGTATGTATATTTTCAATGTTCTTAAGTAAGATGAACACAGTTTATTGGGTACATCCATTTATAACTAAAGCAGTCTAATACAACAGTCCTTCAATAAATCCTCCGTCATGGAGGTTATAATGTTCAGTTTTTGTTGAAAGCTTCTTCTGATATTCAGTCGACCCTCATTGATAGAAATAGAGTGGACAAAATAATAGAAACACCTGTCAGTATAACGCAAAAAGATTTAAGAAGTAAGGAGAAACGGGAACAAGCTGAAGGTGGATAAATAACCTTTGATGCCGTGTTTCATTTAGAAAGCAGCTCATCTGTGTGTGCCACAGTGAGAACATTGTCCAAGAGTATATGTTCAAACATCTATCCCTTTAGTACCTCCATTATTTTCTGTTCTTTAAGCACAACATTTTTTTTTTCAGTGTCAAGAATTGCAAAATCAAAATGACAAATGTCCAAATCTGACTCCGCTTCTATGTGTCGTCATTCTTTAGTGCATTTATGAATGAAAACGTCAGACGTAGACGGCATTTCATTCTTTTACTTATCTTAAATAAAACATCACCAGTTCTAATCTTCCACGTTTTGCTGATTTATGGAGGACAGAATTAAGCAAACATGATTATGGGCATTGCCGTGACATTTACTCATAACACCGTGCAATTCTTTCTCCAGCAGAGTCAACAAAATGTTCACGTACGCACACCGCAGAATGTGAAGAGAAAAATATGTTTTTTTTTTCTGCTTTTGCATTACAGCTGCTGACATGTTCAATATTACAACAACACATCCACACACAACACACACACACACACACACACACACACAGGGATAGATACAAGGCCATAGTTCCCATTCCCAAGGTCACCCAGTAAACACACACACACAGACTGGAATGTGTCGGCCAATGACAGCTCCACTGGGAGAGCATGTGACCTCGTTGTCTTTCTTTCCTGCTCCCTCGCTCCCTCTCTCTTGTTTCACCTCCCTCATTTACATACTGTCCGATACCTCTCTCTCCCTCTCTCTCTCACTTTCATTTCGCGAGGCTGTCTTCAAGGCTGTGTGCGTCAGGCTCTACTAAGCGGACTGCCACCGAGCAGTGCTCCCCTGTCACTGGAGCTTACCATGATGAATGAGAGAGAGAGAGAGAGAGAGAGGGAGAGAGGGAGGAGGACGAGGGGGGTTGTCGGCCTGCCAAAAGGACGAGGTAGGGAGAGATAAGAGGACAACGAATCAGAGCGAGAGAGAGATGTTACTGGAACAGCATGAATGGAAGGATGAATACAACTCACACATTCACAAACATGTGTTCAGCAGGCTGCTCTTCCTCCACCAGGAGGAGCTGTTAGCTGCCAGTCAGCTTCTCTTTACATTCATTATTCACGAGGACGGTACCAAAAACCAGTAGCACAAATGCAGGGAAAGGATTGAAACATCTTTTTTTACCGTGTCTGCAATTGATTTGATTGGCGACATTAAAAAGAAAGTGGGACAGGGCCGTAGACTTCCAGCACCCAGCATGCAAGTAGTGAGGATTTCTTCTTCACTTGCTTGTTTCACTTCTCTCCTCCTGAATCGTTGGTCCGATTCGAACCACATTTTCTGTGGCTCATCACTGGGCCAAGCTAAACAAAGAGCATCAAAAGCTTGTTGAAATGTCATTGCAGTTTGAAGATATTGAACAATGAACTTTAAAAAGGTGTGGCTGAGCCAATCATCATGAAACTTGCAGGATATGTTTACATAAGTACTCGGAACGTATGAGCAAAAAAGGCTTGTAATCCGGGATGGCTGCTTGAAACTATATATATATATTTTTTTAGTTGCAGTGTGTTCAGGTCTCCCGACCGGCATCATTAGAGGTGTGTCGCTGCAAGTGTTATGCAGCGTCTCGTAGCGCTAAAGCCACATTGGAAATTCAGCAATGAGTTTGAAACATTTTAATGACACGGCTGTGTTGAATACTCGATTCTGATTGGTCAATCAAGGCGTTCTGTAATTTCTGTATAACAGACCGTTACTATGGGTGCAGTTCTGATGTTGGACTCTGGCGGACCGTTTTTGTGTCAAAATATTGATTTGTTCAGTAAGTAGCCGTGTAATAAGCGGGATAATGAACAGCTAGCAGGTCATTGTTGTGAAAGAATCCCCTTCAGGGCGATGAGAGACCCTCTGCTCTGTGTCGGGGTGCAACATCACCCTGTTGGGGATTCTTTCACAACATTGACCGGCTCACTGTACATTATCCCTTACTTATGTATGTCGTATTTCAGATTGTGATTTCCAAGACACAAGGATATATTTTTGTCTGGTGTATTGTCATGAGATCCTGTTTCAATTTTTGCACTACAAACCAGTTGTAGTCGGTGAAATGTGAAAAGGTATGTACTAAAATGTCAAGTTTCCTGAATGAAGAGAAATGCGATGATGATCATAGAACATCCAGGATACACGTGGGAGACCGACCAGGTTTCATTATCCACTACGCCAAAATGTTGTAGTAAAACCTATCCAGCCTCGAGACGTATTCTGTTATAACCTTCAAGAAGGTTGTCAAGTCTGTTCCTTGGATGAATACGAGGAGAATCACGGGGAGGAAGAGCAGCATGAGCACACAGAAATGTGTTACAAAGGCTCTGATGCCAAGTTGTGCACATCAGAAGCATTTCGAGCTGTTTATTTTGAGAGCGGGTTCTTTCTTCTGTTCAGCAGCGATGCCCACATGGGACTACTGTTAACTGTTCTTTCTGGATTATTGCTACATCGTTGCTCGAAGAGGATCTGTTTGGGGAGATGCACAAGAGATAAAATGAATGATGGATGCATAATGTACATGATGGCTAAATGTAGGACAGTCAGGAAAACTATTTCTGTGTAGATTATAGTCATTCATTTAGGTTGTAAAAGGTCTCTGGACTGTAGTTGTACCATCACACTCCAGCTGCACATTATGTGAAAAAATAACACCCTTAAACATGTTTTTCTATGCAAGGTCACAGACCACTGTCCTATTTCTTGGCTTCCTTTCTCTACTGTCCATCTGCTGTGTGCTACAGACATCAGATGATGCAGTGATGCAATGCTACGCAACTTAGCAGGTGTGTGTGATGCCTCATCAGCTCTAATGAACTGTTTACTTCTAATGAAGCCATTTAGATGAGTAGAGGAACTCTACAGCTCCACTGTTCAGTGGACACTTCTGGTATGACATAAGAAACATTTGATGGCCAACATATAGGATTATGTACAGATGTAGAATGAATGCAGAACAGTTCTCAGAAAGATACAGCAAATATATGCCTGACGCATGAAGGACCAGCCGAATCACCAATCAAATAGACACAAATTTCCCTTGTTTTTCGAGACGCTCAGCACGACTTTCGACAACACACGATGCATGTGTCAATTTCCGCTCCAATATTTTCAAAATAAAACTATGTAGTTAGGTTTAGAAAAAGATGGGGGTGTTAAAATAACACCAGAAGTGCTGTAACTTAAGTACGGAAGTTCCGTGACAAAAATGACTTAGTTAGGTTTAGAAATATAGATCGACGTTTGGGTTATAATCACTCTGGAAGTGTTAACTGTTAACTTAAGTACGGAAGTCACGTGCCAAATAAATCACCTTTGACTTGTGGTTTCACACGGGACACAAACACCAGTCTGTTGGGTAAAAGTCCTGAGTCTATTGACCCACCCATCCACCCTGACCTCCTCCCTGCACAGCGTTCACCGTTCTATACCGTACTTACCATACTCTATACTTCCTGATTATGTGGAAAAAAAATGTCAACTTCGTGTCTATGTACATGAATCAATACATGACATTTTGTGACTATTTCACTGCTAACAGATGTGGGACTAGGGCTGTGCTTGTTTAAACAGCATCAGAAACCTCCTCCCCACACACCTCTCCAACCTTGGAACTGGGGGTTGGATCATGCCGACATCACTCTTGTTTGGTCAGGTGTGCAGACATGAGTAAGTTCTCTTTCTCAACCTGTCTTCTAGCTTGTCAGCTGCAGGTCAAGTCTGATTTGCGACTTGAGTTTCACTCACACAAGTCACTAACTCAAGCAGCCGTCTCTGATGAAGACTGAAACACATGGGAAATTGAAGATACTCACACACACACAAGCAATATTGCGCATAGGTGAACACTTAGTGTAATGAACTCTGCCCTTCTCCTTCTCTCCATCTGTGCTCCCAGTAGGAGACAGGAACAGATTCATTAAAATCATCCACACAGCATCAAAAGTAATTGCTCTCCCAACCTGACCTCATCACCGAAGCCGTCAATCGGAAATCACCTACGGTCTGAATCATTCACTCTATTTCCTCTTCCCAAGTCTCCACCGGGGTCCCAGACTTCATCCCCGTGTTTCTAGGAAGACCCAAACTAAAACCAAGTTCACATTACAATTTTAGAAACAATAAAAAAACAAACTATCTCCTGATGTGTTGAGATCTGAAGGTGTGTGCATTGTGTTTTGTGGAATCAGCCACAGTTCAGTTTGTCAAAAAACATTACAGTTGAACAACAGCTTGAATACAGAGCAGGTAAACATCACCCACTGACGAACTCCACCTCCTGATGAACTTTGTAAAAACTCCTTCAATGTACATCAAAGCAGACAGTTTGAACGTTCACCTAAGGGATGGCAGTTGCCTCGTGAATAATATCTACACCTACTGCTGCTTTTCTGTAGTCCAAACCAGATGAAGTGTCTTTTGTTGCAGTTGGTGCATCAACTAGCAACCATGTCTCCTCCTTTCTCGCTTGATTACGGTCACAGTTTTAATCACATGGTTAACGTTGTAAATTGAAACAAAACAAAACTACTTATGTTTAGTGAAAACATCACGGTTTGGCTTAACATAGATGTGTTTGTTATGTTATTTAAGTTAGATATGTAAGTTAAAATGAGTCAATGTTGACTTTTAGTTTCACACGAGACACAAACAGCGGCCTCCTGGGTAAAAGTCCCATGTGTCTGTTTGACCCAGCCGTGCACCGCGACCAGAGGCCTGTACTACGAAGCGAGTTCAACATACCCAGGGTATCTCCTCGTTATCTGGTTTAACTAAACCCAACAAACGAGATCCCGTTAAACGGTCCTACGACGGTTGTTATCAACTCGGTAAATCAACCCAGGGTTTCTCCAGCTGTCTACATGAACAGGTCGGTGTTTGCAGCATCTGACCAAGCACAAACATGAACAAGTCTACTGTCAGCAGAGCGGCACATTTTACAAACCAAGAGCAAACTATAATATAACACATAACACATAATCCAGGCTAAAAGTAACACAGTTGAAGCTGCTGAATGCAGGAAGGACAGCTGGTGAAAGAAAATAAAAGTAGATGTGTGAATACTTAAATTAAGAGATTTATTAATTTAACGGAATACTCAAAAGTCAGATTTAGTCGTTGAGACGGGACCCTGATATCATAAAAAATCTCTCTGGATACAATGGATGAATAGATAACTTTACATGGCCTTTTACAAGGCTGAGGCACCTACGACGATTTCAGCCTTCTTTCAGCTGCGTCCTCGACTCCGGCGGTGTGAAACCAACTTGAGAGCAAGTAAAAAAATAAATATAAAAACATGATTCAAAGCGGTAAACACCCCCAGCATACAGCCAGCTGTACTTCCTGCATTTGTCAGTTCAAACTGTGTTGCTTTTAGCCTGGATTATAATAATAATAATGAATTTAATTTATATAGCACACTTTAAAATACAGCGAAATCTCAAGGTACTTCACAACAAGGGCAAAAAAATCATAGACAATAAGACAATTTACACAAAAAACATATGAAAAGCATCAAAATAGGACGAATAAAATTATAGACAAATGACTTCCTGATGTTAAAAGAAACTAAAAATACTATAAAAATCCTAGTAATTATAAAACCCTAGGGGAAAGCTAAAAGGAACAGATGAGCTATTATGACTTAAACTTCTCTGTCTTTTATACAAGCCGATGTCTTATCTGGAACATAACCTGCTGCGCAGCAGGTCTTTGAGGCTTATGTTTGTGTTATTCATACTGTAATTTGTACTGTTACAGGACAACAGAAAGATGTTTATGCACATCGATATCATTCATCGGGCTGTGGCTGTTGTGCACCATGTTCAGCAGTCCAGCCGCAGCTTCCAGCTCAAGTGATTCACCTGTAATTCATCATTTATGAAAAGCTGATCGTGCTTCTCCTCTAGACAGAAACTGACATCCGTATGCGACGTTTTTGCTGCTGATACCGTCCCTCTTTACTGTTGATGTATTGCTGTTTGTTGTGAATGAGCTCTACTGTGTCAATGTTTGTTTCTGTGTGCCGTAGCCGTGAAATACAATTTCCTCTTGAGTACAATTAATTAACTACCTGGAAAACAAATGGAAGTTTCACACACGTGTGAGCACGCATGCACACACACACACACACACACACACACACACACACACACAAAGCAGATTGCTCTGTTCTTCGAGTAATAAACCCACTCTACGGCGGTACAGAGCTAATTATAGCAGGTTTTAATTGCTTTCCAGCTTTAGAAGTGACTTCACTGGCAATCTCTCTCTGTTTCTGGCTATTGCTTCACGGTGGCATCAGTAAGCCAAAAGTTGTGTGTGTGTGTGTGTGTGTGTGTGTGTGCGTGCGTGTGTGTGTGTGTGTGTGTATACCCATTTGAGTAAATGAATGGGTGTGTGATGTGGAAAAGAAAAGGGTGAGAGACAAAGAGCTTAATGTGTGAAAGAGAGAAGGTGTGTGTGCCTTAATGATGCTGGTGTGTGTGTGTGTGTAATGAGCAGAGGCATGCTGAGTCAGAGTTTTAGTTTCACTGTTAAATGCTTAAATTTATAACTAAATGTTACTAATGCACCTCCCTTCTCCCTCTTTTCTCCTCCACCTTGTTTCCTTACTTGGGATCTCAAGGGAAGGTGAATAAATAGTAGACTTTAAGGGCATTGTGTGTGTCATGATAATGCATTTTAGGCTTTTTGGGTGTCATTTAACAGCAGGTTGTTATTGGGAACCGGTTAGGATAGTTTCTCTCTGTGGTCACCCCTGAGCTCCGTAACTTTCTCTTTCATTATATATATTTACTTTCTTTCTAAATATTCCTCTCTTCCTTTGCCGCCTCCTGCTACAACCTTTATTTTACTAAGTGTTTCTGACTTGCCCGCTTTTCTTCTTTCTTTTCGTTTACCTTTGATCAACTTTCTCTTGCTCTCTTTTCTCTTTTAAAGTGGTCCTGATATCATTTTTTTTCCTTTTTCTCTCGCTCCCCATCTCCCTTCTCATCTATTTCTATCTGTCTCCCTCTCTCTCTCTCTCTCTCTGGGGACAGCAGACGCTATCAGCAACATGCTATGGGCTTCTGGCAAACAGATGCACGTTTTTGAATCAAACGGGACATGGAGATAAAGGACATGGAGACGCTATACCTCTGTTTGGTTGCCATTGTCTTTTCTAAAGACACTGGCCGACATTATATGGTTTGGTTTTCTACTGTGTTACACATGTGAACTGAGTTGTAGTTGCTGTTTTTGAGAGCATGCACAAACTCAAATAGTGATTGTGAGAAATTTGGACCCTCAGATGTCAGCATCTGCATTTGTGACGTTCCTCCTCTCATTTATTCAGGTTTGTTTTCTTTAAATTTGTCTGTATTCTTGTTGTTTTCAAGCTCTATGCCAAATGACATCATACACTACACTATAGCTGAAGTGGCTAGACTGAAGAGAACAGGGTGAGGTTTGGGATGAACGATCCCTCCAGACCATCACTCTTTCCAGGGTTTCTAGGTCAAGACACGCTCCTGTTATTTTTGTCTAAATTGAAAAGGCTTGCTGGATCTGGAACACCAGATTCTGTCTTTTACATGTGTGAAATATTTAAAGTATCATTTTACACAGCAATATTAACTCAAGGTACTTCTGGAAGTTGTCGTGGAACTGTGGATGTTACATCTAGTTGCATTTCCACCACGAAGCTGAACAAATATGCTCCGTCTTTATACTACTTTATACAACAATTATGTCCTTAAACTGTCTCACTTCAACAACAGGCCAAAGTCTGATCAAAGGTCCTCTCCGCCAAATGGGGATGATTCATCAATGGATTCAATTACTGCTGCTGGATGGATTGGGTATGCCTTACACAATGGAAACCAATTGGATTTGCCCCAAAAATGCTAACCCTAATAATCTATCTTCCCGACTATGTTTAAGTGAAGTAATGGTAAAGGATTTTAATTAGAAAGCTTTTAGACTGCAATGGACAGGCTCAGGACCAAATGAAAATGTATTTGCTTTTTGGAAGTTTAAAAAAACAACAACCAGCTATCAAGAAAATGGTTCTGTTTCATTTATTTATTGCTCTGCATTCGCTGTTTTTGGACCCAAATCCTTACGTGGAGGTTAACCTCAAGTTGACCCCTCTGATGTTGTGATATTAAACAGAGTGCTACTCTGTCATTGCTCTCTTTGACAGTCCTCCCACACCCCAGGGATTTAAAGGTGGAGTCAGCGATTCTTATCCAATACATTTTTTTGTCAAATTCAGAGAATATCTCCTCCCAGTCTGCTGCCAGGTCTGTGTGAGCTGAAAGAAGTCTGGTGTTCATACACAGCAATGGCTCTGTGCATGGGTTTACATTGTAGTTAATGGAAAGCCTGGTGTGTCTCCTTCCATCACTTAAAGGGACTGTTTGTAACTTAAATCATTGCAGGTCGGTGTCCCATGCGTGCTGGCGTGTGGCTACGCTGTTCAGACTCAGACTGCAACACAAACTACACGGAAGCACCAAAACCAGAAAGTTATATTTAGTGAAGCCCGTCTGTTAAACAGCGTCAACTCTTCCTGCTTCAGCCTCCCGACCGCGGCCAGAAGACACAGGAGAGACTGTAGCTTTGGTCTCCAGGGCCGGAGTCTCTGCTCCTCTGCCTGCCTGCTTGCCTTCAATCACACACCTCTCTCGTTCTCACTCGCTCTCTCGCTCCACCTCTCACGTGCATGCGCGCTCACTCCACACTGCAGAAGAGTCTCTGTCCCCCATACTGAATACCATTTAATAAACAATGGTGAAAACACAATTATCTAAGCAATAGTAAGAATTTCAGTCCTTCTTTAGCCAAGGAGAGAGGGAAGTAGCATTTTAAAACAACCCAGTGGATCAGTGCAAAGTGTGTGTGTGTGTGTGTGATCTTGAAGTAAATGGCTGACGCTGCAGGGTGAGATGCTTTAATGGTTTCATTTAACATCTTCCCCTTTCTCTTGTCCTTTAG